>JAOEHQ010014909.1:0-15532 GCA_025447715.1 Asclepias incarnata
ACCCTTTTTACTTTGTGTGTGTGAGTGAGTGTGTGAACCCTTTTTAAAGTAAAATATATGTATATATGTATATAGATAAAAAAAAAAAAAAAAAAAGTTTTCTAAGAACCGTATGAACTTTAATGTTAAAATCAATTACAATATGTGCAATTAAATGATCTCAATATGCAACAAAGATGTTTCATGAATGAAAAAAAAAACTAAATGTTTTTATTCTTCGATGTAATTTACTCAAATTAAATGTTAAACACAATCACAATATGTGTGATTTACTCGAATTAAATGTTAAACTCAATCACAATATGCGTGATTAAAAAATCTTGGAGAGTTTCTATTTTTTGGAAAAAGGATGCATCGACAGTTTGGAAGTTGGAACCATTTAAGACATAAAATTACCATTTTACCCGGTATTTGTACGGTTTGTATTTTTAAAGTGGATGTACAAGAATGCTACCCTATACACACACACATGTTAACCTTCTTTCCATAACCTTTTTTTTTTCAAGAATCTTGAGAACTCTTAAATTATGTATTTGATCACATGTTTTTAGAGGATAAATCGGAAGGAATCTCTTGATCCCTGGTACCAACATGCATAGGTCACACAACACATGTTTCAGTAAAATACTTCCACCCAATACCCCACACAACTTAAATATTTCCCAATAATGCTTGAAAGCGGGATAGAACCTGCACCACTTATGGACATCACATGGTGGGCCCCAAGTTTTATAAGTGGTGGCTGGCCACTTGAGCTAAGTGGTTAGTTCATTCACATGTGAAACATTATAAAAGTTCATATCGTAAAAGAAACTTTTTCAAAACTTCAAAAATAGTCTTTTTTTCACATGTGAATCAATTAATTCACATGTACTGTTCACATATTGGCATATCAAACTGTATGTAATTTTATATGTTTTAACATTATTTTTGTTTTCTAATTAACTTTTATTATGTTTTACATGTGAAATGAAGTCATTCATATATGATCCGATACATAATTTAAGAGTTTTCAAAGTTATTGCAAAAAAAAAAAAAAAAAAACCTGTAAATAAGGGGTCCCCACATATATTTACATATACATACATACATACACACATACACACATACATATATGAGTGTGTGTGTGAGAGAGTGTGTGTATATTTGTAACTTTAAATGGACTAATAAAAAATTAAGTTGTAATATCAATTTGCTTCTTTTTTTTAGTATATGGCGGGCAAAAAAAAGGGTGATGTATCATGTGGCAACTTGTTATTGGGCTAGAAGATTAATTCCAAATGGGTTAGCGGCGGGGTTCACTTATAAATGAAATCAGTTGAAATGGAGAGGGAACGACGTACGAATTGCAGCCAAATTATATTATATTATTGGTGATATGCCATGTGGCAACTTGTGATTCGACAATATTATTACGTAGTATTAAAGTTAATTTCACAAATCATCCTTGTGGTTGTACAAATTTGAATTTTAACGCCTGTAGTTGATTTTTACCAATGCATATCCCTGAGGTTGCATTTTGTATCACCAAAAATCCCTGCCTCTGATGTCCGTTAGTTGGGCTCTGTTAAGTCGCTTATGTGCATTGCACATGTGTGCATATTCGTACTTTTAACCTAAATCTTTCCTAACCTCTATCATTCATCATCATCATCAACAACAACATCATCATCATCAACAACAACAAAACAATAACAATAACCTAACATTAGTTTGATAAACATCAACAATCAATATTGACATCAAAAATATTTATCAACAATAACAACAAAATCCAAAATTCAAATTAATTTGATTCCGTCATCATCAAGAACACAACTATTTATCAACAATACCAACCATACTTTGAAAAAACAACAAAAAAACGTAATATGATCTATTTGTTTATCTTTACTTGTTTGTCTTGATAAATAAGCATCATTGATGAGCTGGAATTAGATCCTTCACCTATTTGTTTACGTTTTAAGAAATCCCAGTCGAGAAAAAGAAAATGGAAGCTCTGAACACACACATTTACAGATCTAACAAGATTTACATCATCTCATTAAGTGCTCAAAAACAGTTTTATTTCTTCTCTGAAAACAACAAATCCATATTCTTTATCATATCCCAAAACCCATACAATGTATAACAGAAGCTCAAAAAGGAGAAAAACAATTACCACCTCCTCCTCCGCCTACAGTCAAAATCCAAAACTATTTTAGTTTCTATTTTCCCAATATCCTAAATGACGGTAGTAAGTGCGTATGTGTGTACAAAAAAACAGGTTCGCCGGATGAAGACTTGCTTTCTTCCGGCTTCTTCCTTTCATAGTAAACCCACATCTGCCAGTGCATTTTTAAACCATAAAAAAAAAAACCACAATGGGCTTTAAACATTTGCCTTAAGAAACCCACTGCACCATTGCCACTCTATTTTGATTGCTATAAAAAAGAAAAGAAAATTATACACTATTAATAATATTTTATGAAGAAGAAAAAGAAAACAGAGTTATATAGAGCGAGATGTTGTGAACGAGATCTTCGTTGTGTTTGATTGTATGAAATACGTAACAATGGCTATGAGGTTAGAGTTTGTGAAATTGGTAATGAATATATGTATATGTATGAAAGAATATATAGAGACAGATAAACATCGGGTTAATGTGTGTATTATTTAATTAAAAAAAAGTTTATTATTACAAAGAGTCCATGTGGTTGGTAAAATAACGAATATACCCTCATGTGGTATGCATGTGAGGGTCTGGACGGAGCTTCAATAAAGGTTGTTAGTGAAAAGGGTAGGCAATGATACAAAATGCAATCTCAAGGATGCGCGTTGATAAAAATCAACTGCATGCTTTAAAACTCAAATTTGGACAACCACAGGGACGATTTATAAAATTAACTCTTATTATTATATTAGTATTACTGTTCACCCAATGTAAATTAGTTATGTTATAATATTATAGGTTTAAGTTTATAAGAAAACTCAAATTATAAATCAAAAATTATGAAAATCTTGATTATTATATGCATTGAAAAGTATTCACACCCCAATTGTTTAAATTGTATTTAAGGTGTTTGAAATATGATAGAAACTATATAACTTATGTGGAGTATTTGTCAAAATTACTTGATTTACATCTATCCATATTTATAAATTGTAATAACAAGAACTATACACACTTCCCACACTTCAAAGATTGGTAATAAAAATTAGGTTATTATTATTATTACCATTAGTTTTTACTTTGAATGGGGATTTTAAGAATATATTGATGATGATTTACTTTTAGAATCAAGATGTGGAAAAGAAAAATAAGGAAGTAGGATAAGGATGATAAGATTAGGAAGTTGGGGGATGAGGTGGTGTATGAAATGACTGTCAATTCTTCTTTGTTGGCCATGTATAGAACATATTAGGTGGATACTTATGTCTCTGAAGTTTAAACCGTTAGGATTTCAACTATACTAATACCCTTATTTTCCATATTCATAAAATAACATATCGATTATTTTAAGAGCCTAGATACTTTATTTATTTATTTAGTCACCTTTTAGGAAACAGGGGGTTACAATAAGTGTCTAAAATCCTTATAGCGCGTCGCCTTAGTTACCTAATGCAACGCCTTTTTGCTCCTATTTTCCCCAGTATTACGTAGGCTCCCATCCTTCTTTCGTAGTCGCTAATCCTCGTATAGTTTCTATCCTTATCCGTAACTTTAACTAATTCATCTCACGAACGCGTCAACTTGCCTATTTACTACAATGTTTAGCCCTTTAACACATCAATACGACACCTTTCTCCTAAAACTCAGAGCCTTCTCTATCTGAATTCTTTATTCAGCACTTAATTTTCATCAGTATTGATCTCTTTGTACTTTCTTCTCCTTTTTTGATATTTTCATGTTATTTGTAAGGGTTTTTCGTGCTATTTGCCAAATATACCTACAAACCATATTTCACGCCATTAAGTACCAAATTTCCTTTTTAAATAACATAGAATAAGCATAAAAGGCTTGAATAACTCATCAAAAATATGTATAAAATATGAGTTATTAAATGCTCCGGTTCGGTGCCTCGGGCTGGATGTACCGGGTTAGATGATCCAGGTTGGATGCCCCGGATTTGGTGCCCCGAGTAAGATTACCCGAGTTGGATGCTCCGGGTACTATATCCTAGGTTGGATGCCTCGGGTTGGATATTTTGGGTCGGATTGTTGGGGGGAGATCTAACCTTGCTACGTTGATATGTATGTAAGTACATACATGATTGGTCATCATAATCATAAGAATAAGCCTTTGGGCATAAATTCTTGATAAACTTAAAAATATTTGTTCGTGGGCATATTTAGTGTACCGTGATCGTAGGTGCAACAATATTACTGTTGATGAAAAAACCCCGACAATGGACGGGCATTTCCACCTCGTCTACATAATTTAAGAATTTAATATTTAAGATTATTAACCAAATGTTTTAACTACTTCTAAATATAAAGATTTCGTGTGATATACATATGAACATAACCAAAACATGGAAATCAAGTTAAAATGACTTTTGAAAATAAAAAGAAAATTGTATGTGTTATGTTTTTATTTTAATAGATCATGAAATTTGTATATAATAAAAGCTAGCACAATCTTATTAAATAAAAGAGATATAACGAAACTATAACTCATAAAAGCCAACATAATCTCCGTAAATTATATATATAACCTCGTATCAAAATATAGCAATAACAGATTTTTATTTAAATTAAATATTTATTACTTAAACTGTTTACCAATATACCATATACAATGTTTATGGGCAAAATGTAATTAGATAATCAGTGCCAGTATTGCATGTAAAAGTGCTTGATTTGTCATCATAAGCATAAGAATAAGCGTTTGGGCATAAATTCTTGTAAAACTCGGAATAATTTGTTGGTGGGCATGTCTCTGGTTTATCGTGATCGCCAGTGCAACAATATTGTGGTTGCTGAAATGCCTCACATGCACTTTTACACCCGATTGTTTCACCACCTCCATCCTTCACAACTAACTCAGAAGGGCATTTAGCATTAATGTCAATAGGACAGTCAGTGATTGGACAACCACCTTGTGGTGCAACTGAAACAGGTAGATTAAATCCATCTACAAGGCTAACGTCATAAAAATCTTTTGAGTTTGAATCATCTAAAGTAAACTCGACAAGGGTTGCAGGTGGGGTCGCACCAGCACCGTTGCATGCTACTTGACCAGAACCACAATCTCCACTGTTACAATGGAACCTTCCGCCCTCATCTGAACATTGAAACCGGGCCCAAACTCGTCCAGACCATGGTCCTGGTATGTTAATAGTGTTTGAAGCTTGCGATGCCAGTTCAAATCCAGCTGATATTGCTTCTCCTGTCCCGGTCAAAGTTGCTGGTGCGACTCCATAAGGGCAATTGTTTTTAATTGTGAAAACGGTTGAATAAACACCTGCAAAATCATTGATACTATAAGCATAATATACGTAGCATATAGAACCATTATTGATTAATCATACCAAAATTCCATTAACAAACACATTAAATTAAGCTTTACCATATATCAAATTGCTTGTCAAGGAAAAAACAATGAGAAGTTCAATCTTCATATTTAGAGCTTGAATAGTAACTTTGTTAATTAGATACACACATAGTGAAAGACAAATATAGGTTTTATTTATAGGAAATGATGGGTGCTATAAATTATTTTATAAATTTGCCTTGATAGCATGTTATCCCTTTATTTATAGGTAAAAATATTATCATAATAAGTAATAAATGTACACATTAAAACTAAAACTAATAACAACATTTAATTTTCTAAATAGCATTATACACGGTCATTGGTCTTGGATAACAAATTGTATTTTGAGGAAAGTGAGTTTTTTAATTATATAATCTACTATAGATACGCAAGAAACAAAAGGTTCAACATGTTATACCATAAGCTGTCTATGTAATACAAATACATTTATGTCAAATTTTTGAGAAAAAATAGAAAGAATAAAAAGCAAATAAAATATAGCAATAATAAAAATAACGTATAACAATAATAACAATAATATCAAAGTATACAAATATAAAATAAAACAATAACTAAAATAATAATATGTAAATATAATATATAATAATATAATATAATTACTATACACCCTTAAATATAATATAATATAATTACTATTCACCCATAATATAATAATTACTATTTATAATTATAATATAATATACTCCATTCGTCCCATTTTAAATGTCCTAGTTTGACCTTGTGATTCTTTTTTTTTGTTGTCAAATTTAACCGTAAATATTTTTATCTGTGTTATATAATACTTAATGAAAGTTATATCAACAAAAAGTACATATAATCCAATATATTCATATATTGTACATCAATTATTATATAACAGTATAACACAAACAAAAATATTTACGGTCAAAGTTAATAAAAAAAGATTTATAAAGTCAAACTAGAACATTTAAAATGAAACGGAGGTAGTAATATAATATAATTACTATTTACCCATAATCTATTTTAATTAGGTTATATTATAATATAATTACTATTCATCCCAATCTAATTTAATTAGTTTATAATAATATAACTAGAAGAGTACCCGCGCAATGCGACGGCTTTTAATCTTATAGGGAGAATGTTCGACGACATGTTTATCGGGTTGTTAAAATGATTAATTTCTCACATTTTTATGACACTTTTATATTGGTATTGATTAACTTTAACATTAACTGAATTATTTGGATAAATTTTTGATGAATACTATAAAAAAAAAAAAAAACCGTAAAAATTTACTTTAACAATACTATAAATTTTTGATGGATAAATTTACTTTATAGATAATAAGGTTGAAAGGTTATAACTGTTAAAACAATACTTTAACAGAAAGATATAAACAAATTACTTTTGACATTAAGTGCATCAACATCAATGATAAATGTCACATATAAAACGATTAGTCTTGAAGTCTATGGTTTATTTGAAATCTAGCTAGTTATACAAAAATGCATACTAAAACAAATCATTATTATCTAGAGGGTCTTTGTATGTATGAAGTTGCAAATGGAAGTTTCTTCCATTAGAAAATCAATGACTTAGATATTTGGTTGTGTAAACAATACATACGGATAAAGTAGTTTAAATGTTAAATTTTTCTTATTAACCTCAATGTTAAGTTTCTTCCACTTCTGACCTCATGTTGCTTTCTATACAAAAAGTGAAAACCAAACGAAAGCTTACCACTTATTCACTTTCATAATAATCACTGAGGGTTGGTTGGACTAAAACTTGGATTAATGCAACTCCAATCAGTGTGCTAAATACTCATCCAAACTTTAATATTCTCTAAATTAAATATACAATTAGTCAGCTCATGAGTGTTCCATAACAAATAGAAATATTTTGAAAACATAAAACACAATGTTTTTATGAGTACTTTACTATTTGAACCATTTCCTCTAGTTTAAAAAGAATATCAACAACTACAACAACAATATCCAAGCCCATTGGTGTGCGGTGATTGCGGAATGAGGAATGAAGAAGATACAATATAAACATTCAAGAAGAATATCATCTGAGACAATATGCTCAAATTGGCTTTATATTCTCCAAACCGGGCTGTTTTCACACTCTCACGATGATCTAACGCATCATATGTTCATCTCCTCCAAACCATATTTACATCTATCGAACTTGAAACACTTCTTAAAAGACTCCTTGAAAGGTTTCTTGTAAGGTTCTTAATGAGATTTTTTACATTTCACAAAATAAACTTATTTGGAAAGTATATTATACAAAATAAACTAGTAGTGTAAGTACAATGATGTATTTATCGCAAAAACAAAAAGTACATTACACAAAATGAACCCTTTTAGAAAGTACATTACACAAAGTGAACTAATATGTGAGATTGTAAGTACAGTGATGTGTTTGTTAAAAAACAGTACATTACACAAAATGAACTTTTTCAGAAAGTACGTTACATAATGGTGACTTTAACCTTATATTTATTGGTAAACGGTAAATGATAGATATAAGGGCTTAGTACCTCAGAATATAAACAACTTTACACGATTTGTCATAGTGTGTATCGAACTTCAATCATGTGCATTAAATGTAATGAACTTTCAAATCCCGGTAATTGTATGTATCCGGGTATACGTGGCAACCATATATGCTATCACGTCCAATGTCACGTTGCAGTTTGCAAGTTTTTGATTGGTCGGATACATACAATAACCGGGGTTTGAAAGTTTATTACATACAATGCATAAGATTGAAGTTCGATACACACTATATATGACGAATCATGTAAAGTTGTTTACATTTTGAGGTACTAATCCCTAAATATAATATAATATTCTTAAGGGATTATTACCTGTGAATGTAACTAATTATGACCGGATGTCTATGTTATGTGAAAATCTCATAAAATGTCTATGCAATATAATTAACTAAAAAAATTATCCAAAAAATGTAAGCTACCAGGTGACCAGGTTAAAATGCTAATGTGGCACTGCTAACTCACCTATTTAACCAAACATGGTTGCTAACTTGGAAAAAATGCTTACGTGCACTGCTTACTCATTTCATCATAGTTATATATTTATATTTATATTTATATATGTATATATTTCTATTTCCCTTTAACTTTCTTGGAAACCCACTTAAAATGGTAAAACAGAATGTAACCGTTTTTCTTCAAGATCTCGCAGGAAAACCTCGCTGGGAAAATTATTCGCCACCAAAAATCAACGAATCAGGAAACCAAAACCGTGTATAGATGCACAATCACACCGTGAACAAAATCTATTGATTTGTAGATTGAATAGATGAAAGAAAACTACGAATTCGAAGAAAGAAGGTGCGAGTTTTTTTTTTCAAGATGAACTCTCAAATCTAGTTGATGGCAATTGATTAGTTACCTTTTTGTTTACTGTTTGTGTTCTTTTATAGATTTCTCCCTTTCTTCTTCACAATTCCACATCTCCTTCTTCTTCACACTTAACTTTGGTCTCTCCCTCACGCTAGCATTTTATTTCAAAACCCTAATCCCCCAAATTCAATCCATCCATCATAATTCCTTATAATAATACTATTACTAATTTAATCAAATGATTTATCAAATCACATCAGATCAAATTCAATTGAATCGGTAAGAAAACAAATATGTTTGCTGCGATTGGGTGTGGGAAGAGAATCCTTCTTGAAAAGCCACTAACCACCATCATTCACCGTGGTGAAAAGCTACTAACCACCTTGTGAAAACGTTAGCACATGACCCTGTAACAGAGCATGAACCCACCTCCACTGTTTCTCCTAGTGGTTCTGGGTTATCAAACCCTTACCTGATCTTTTCTTTCTGGTGGTCGTAAACATCGTCGGAGAGGCGACGCCTTTAATTTCTGATTGGTTCTTAGCCTTCTATTTAAAGAAGTGGTTAAAGAAATTGTGGGTCAAGTGGGCCGGAACAAATGGTGATTTTGGCCGAAGTGAAAAAATGGAAGTAGGTCATGGCCGGGTCATGTGCTAAAAAAATGTATATCTATACTATCTTATAAAACAATTACATAGTGTCTTAAATTTTGAAAATTTTCAACATTAACATTTTTAACTTATTATATAATTTTTATGTTATATATTATATATGTATTGATTTACATAATAATTTATATTTATAAATATTCTATCAATAACAACAAATACAATTTTTATATACATGTGTTAGACAATTCAGAACCGGCGGACGGTCGGCGAAGCTGACTACCGGATACCATTATCTTTTGACTTCAACCATCAACCACTGCGCATTGCGCGGGTATTATTTATAGTATATATATATATAGTTATAAATATAAATATATTATGAAATGAGCCAGCAGTGTCAAGTAAGCATTTTTTCCAAGTCAGCAGCCATGTTTGGTTAAATAGGTGAGTCAACAGTGTCACGTAAGCATTTTAACCTGGTCACCTGGTAGCTTATACTTTTTGAACAGATTTCTTAGTTAATTACATTGCATAGACATTTTACGAGATCTTTACATAACATAGACATTCGGTCATAGTTAGTTACATTCACAAAAATAATATGTATTCTTAATATTATATAGAGTTTAGGGTTTGGGAATGTAATGAACTACTCGGGTGTTCATTGTATGTAATGAACTTTCAAATCCCGGTTATTGGAAGTACCTGGGTATATATGGCAACCATATAAGCTGCCACGTCCAATGTCACATTGTCAGTTTGCAAGTTTTTGATTAGTCGGGTACTTCCAATAACCTGGATTTGAAAGTTCATTACATACAGTGGACACCCGAGTAGTTCATTACACAACATTAACATTCGTGTATAGTTAATTACATTATGAGACCCTAAACCTTTTTTTTTCTTCAAATTCGGGTATAATATCATCTCCATCAAGAAGTTACTTGCATCTTTATTTTCAGTTTTATTTTATTTTTAACCTAGGTATCTCCAGAACGACCACCCATTTTACGGATAGGTCAAAATCGTCGCAGGTGAACGGTGGACCTTCGTGACAGTGCTATAAATCTATGACGGTGTAATGAGTAATACATGTACAACTTGCTAGTAACATACTTGAGAGGCAAAAAGTCCTTACCGTATTTACAAGTTATAAATAAGTTCTTAAATCAACGAAAAAAATAAGGTACGTTGTATGCTTTGCCCAAATAAAAAGTCTTGTGAAAAATGAAAGGCTTTAATCTATTTGATGTGTATTAACTACATTTTTAACCTTTCACAAGGAAATATTAAGTTAATTAAACGCTCATATGGCGCAATGATGAGAAAAAAACATTAATCCATATATGTAATTACATCTATTAAACTCACTGGCCGAGGGTCATTCTCGAAATACCGAAATAGTTTATTTTATTCTCGGATAAGTCAAAAAAATAACTGAAACTGTCATCAACACATCATGGTGGACCATCTGGCGATTTCGTAACGAAATGATATTTAAGAGATTTACTTTTTGATTCAATTGTCATGTATTCGTTTTTGTGGTTTGGTACTCGTAATAGGAAAATAACTATACGGTGGGATGAGTGGCTTAATAACACTCTCCTCTACATGTAATCTTCTTTTCGGTTGATAACTTTTCAACCGTCGATATTTATAACATCTACTGTTAAAAAAAAAAAAAAAAAACAAGACTATCTACATCCACATCTTCAATATCCTGTCTATAATGGGATTGAGTATCATTATTATTCTTGTTAGTATAATCATTAACCCACAATGTAATGAAAGAACTTGGATCACTTGAGTATCAAATAAAAAAAATCCATCTTACAATTTCAAATATCACATAATTTACAATACAAGTGTTGAAAGAACAAGATTTACTGTGCTAACGAGATGATATTCTCATTAGCACATTCATCACACCTATTATTAGTAAAAATCTAGCTCTATGCAATGTCGCGATGAAGGATCCTATGAAGCGAAATAGGTGAACAGAACCCGGTGACTTTATGAAACCTATTAACGGGTTCAGGCAAAGCAGGGACCTTCTTCCATCGACACTCGTCGGAATTAGGCCTAATTTCACATACACAAGCAGGGTAATTCCGACGATGTTCCTCATTAAACACGAATACAAAATTCCCAAATCCGACACATTTTAAACTAGCGAACTTATCATCTTCATTGCTATCAAACAAACAATTGAGCAAATCATGAGGCATAACCGCAACTTCACTAAACTCCATTGTCAAATCATCAATTCTCCATAGATTAAACGACGGTCCAAGAGGATCATTGCATAACCCGGCCAACATTAGCTCATTTCGACAAGATAGTAAAAAGGATAGGATCACACCTGGTGGCCGGAGTGTTTGCACTTGACTCCAAACCCGATTATTCAAATCAAACGACGAAATGAAACATGAATGTATACCAAATACATAAAACCTTGATTTGAATAAGGCCGAAGATAATGACTGTGAAGAATTCCCTGATCTAAAATTCGCGGGCAAAGGCGGACAAAGATCCCACGAATCTAAAGCCGGGTTATAAATTTCAACAGCTAAATTATCTTCAATATCAACTAACCCACCAATAAACCTAACACCACCCACAACAATAACTGGCGGCAAATTCAAGTTCTGTTGGAACCCATTATTGTTATCAATAACGCCCACCAAAGGGTTTAACCGAGAGTATCTCAAAGGGGTGGTTTCCCGCCAAAAGGGTTTCAAAATAGTGGAGAAACTAAAGTTATTCGCGGCGGTGTTAAACAAGAACCCGCCCGACCCAACCAAGGAAGACTCTTGAGGAATGGAAAGAGGGAAATGGTTCGTTGCAAGTTTGATCCATTCGTTTGAAATTGGATCAAACGCGAACGCTTGGTTGTTTTTAACAAAAATGTTGTTTCGTCCGTAAAGGAAGAACCACGGGGCGGGCTGGGTCGTGGTCGAGAATGATGGGGAAGTAGTGATCGAATGCCAAAGTTTGCAAACTGATGAGCAACGTATTATTGAACGAATTGGAAGATGGGATAATATGAGTTGTGTTAAATCTATGCTTATGAAATTGAAGAAATTGTTGGTGTTTGAATTTTCTCCATCTTGTTGGTGTATTTGCTCCATTTGATTGATTGATTGATTGATTGATTGAATGAAGGAAATTTGTGAGAATTTGGATTGGATTATAAATGGATAAATTGTGGTTGTGAAAAATGAGACAAGAATGAGATATTTTGGGAATTCAAGGAATCCTGATTTATTGGATGGCTTTTAATTTTTTATTTTTTATTTTTCTTTGAAAGGTTTAAATTACTCCCGAAGGTTGAGAGATCTAGCAAATGTTGTTTTAACCAAGTCCGTGTTAAAGAGGGAAAAAAACTCACGCAAATCCACTATAAGTGGAAATTTTAAATACCCGTGGCTAGGGATGAGCAAAAACTAAACCGGAAAACCGAAAACCATAAAAAAAACCGAGAAAACCGAAAGCCAAACGAAACCGATTGGTTTGGTTTTCGTTTTCTAAAAACCGAACAGATCGGTTTGGGTTTCAGTTTCATATGCAAAAAACCGACCTAAAAACCGAACCAAACCGAACCGAACCAAATATATTTTGATTTATTTTATATATATATATCATTTTATATTTATTTCTATTACTTATGGTTAGTGATATGTAACATTTAAAGATTTTGTTTTTTTAGTGTACAAATCAAAATCAATTGTATGTTTTAGATGAAAATATATAACAAAATCAATTCGGCTATTTAAAAATCATACCAATTTTAATACCTAAAAGATATAATTAGTTAATAAAAAGCATCTTATATTTTAGTTTCTTTATCATATTTTTTCCTTTACAATTAAATGTTTAATTTATAACTTAATAAGCTAAAAACGTTTAAAAAAAAATTTTAAAAAAAAACTGAAACAAAAACCGAATCCATCGGTTTTGATTTTCTAAAAACTGAACGGATCGGTTCAGGTGTCGGCTTTGAGCTAAAACCAACTCAAACCGACTCATGCTCAACCCTATCTACATGTAGGCTGTGGCCAACCCTAGATGGATTGGTTGATGGCTTTTAATTCACTAGTCTAGATATCTATTTTGTTTAGTTTATTATCCATAACACCTGTTGGTTTGGTCAAGGATATTTATTTGCGAATGGTATTTGCGGGCCATTTCGAGGGCCGCCCGCCAAGAATATATATGGGTGTCAGTGTCATGGCATGTGAGGGCCGGAATTTTTATGGCTCTAAACAAATTGAATTAATGATGAAGAGTTTATGAATTGTTTGGTGACAAGTTCATTTATAATTGTTTGTTTAATTTAATTTAATTTAGCAAAACGACCGTTAACAAAAAAGAAAAAGAAAAATTGGTTTCGTTTAGTTAAATGAAATGAATGAACATAAACATATCTCTTGCTCGTTCATATATGTTTGTGAATGTTTGTTTATTTATGTTTGTTTGTTGATTTCTGTTTATATAAATATAATAATATCTGTATTTAGAAGATAAATAAATTATACAATATAAATATAAATATTGAATGTAGATGCTTCTATAGTTCTATAACTTCACAATCAATAGACTTCTCTCTTGACAACCACTTACCTCCCACTAGCCTTCTTCGCTTAAGCAGTATGTATTTTGGACAAAACTATTTGGATAATGACCAATTAAGCATGTCGAAGAACTAGAAAGCGATGAATGTTTTGTAAAGATGAATTTGAATCCCAATGCTTTCAATAATATGTTTGTTTGTTTGTGTTCGTTCATTAATACATGCAGACAAATATGAACAATCGAGTTTTCTTAATGAAGAATCTGAACACAGTTTTATGTTCGTTTATCAATTCGTGAACAAGCCAATATTCTTCATGGACGAACCTGAACACGGTTTTAGGTCCGTTTATCCATTCATGAACAAGCCAATATTTTCTTAATTAACGAACATAAACACAGTTTTATGTTCTTTTATCCTTTTGTGAAGAAGCCAGTTTTTCTTAATGAATTAACATGAACACAGTTTTATGTTTGGTTTATCCGTACGTGAATTGTTTGTTAAGTGAAACAAACGTACATAAACGAGGTTGTGTTTGTATTTGTTCGGTTCATTTACAGCTATATTTCTTTGTGGTCAAGAATATTTATGGATGGCATTTTACGGGCTATAGTCACATAAGCCACTTAGAGTACAATTATAAAATTCTACACCTTCTGAGCATCATAATTCATAAGCACACTAGATTACTATGTACTGATATTAATAACTAAAAAAAATGTAAAAGCTATCATAAACTAGCATAATGACCTACACGCCAGAACACGCTGAGAGCAAAGTGAATACGTGATAGCCCCAATAATGGCATGGTATTGAGGCATCGATGTGTGCTCATGGATCATGAGTAACGGGACGTACGTACCCGTGACTTATTGAGTGTCACTTCACAATCAAACCATCTTTTCAATTTTCGTACAAACCAATTTTAAACATTAAATTAAAACTATAAGATACTAATGTGTCAATGATCTATGGTTCAAATGGTGAGACACTAAACTTTTACCCATGAGGCGGAGGTTTGAATCTTGCTAGGTGCAAATTCATACTCTATTAATCCTCAGTTGTTAGGGGAAGCCTAATGGGGTTTTTCTTTTGGCACCGTTGCTCGGCTCGTGATAGCGGGATCCATTTTAGACAACCGACTATTGGCTGTCGAGTTAGGACCTCATCATTTGACGGTGAGGAGGTTTGTTTCTATTCAAAAGTCATTTGTAAAAAAAAAAAGAAAAAGAAAAAAAGATGCTAATGTGTTCCAAAAAAACAAGTGAGGATTTGATAACGAGTATATAGTTTTAGAAATTTATGATATGCAAGTGCTGTAATGAAACTAAGTGCAAAAGAAAGGAAAAAGAGCTTGTGATATTGAACTGGACTTCTGATAGTAAAATATCTGCATTTTATGATACCTAGGTTGCACATTTACAATTGGTTTTTGAACAAGGTATTAGAATGCTAGTTTAGTAAAAAAA
>JAOEHQ010014920.1:0-15524 GCA_025447715.1 Asclepias incarnata
AAAACAAAATAAAAATCAATGATTAGTAATGCCACGTGTCGCGAATCGCCCCACCCTCCTGAGTTGCCCCACTCCCCTTTTTTTGGAGGCTGCCCACCTTGCTGACGAGGCGCCACATGTCGCGAATCACCCGCAGGGTGAGCAGCCTCACTCCTTTTGGTCTTAAGCTTTATTGTAGTTTTTTTCTCATGCATATGATATGTTCAATCATGAGATGTGGGAATGAAATTTACCCCATGATATGCATGAAAGCCACCACAATACCACATACACAACAATACTTGTGGTGTATAAAACAGTTAGTGTACGTGGTGTACGAATTACTTAATTATCTTAAATATATTTTTTCGTTTAAATTAATTAGAGAAAAAATATATTTTTTGTCATATTTTTATCTAATCAATTTAAATGTTATAGCACATTTTGTATACTAAAAAAATAAAAAAATAAAGCATCGTTTAACTCTTATGATTACTAGCTTTTAGATCCGTGTGACAGGGACGAAACCTTTAATTTTCCATAGCAGATTCATTAATAAATTTAATAATATTTTCATATAAATTGAGTGGGTTCAAAACTAAAATTATATGAAAATTGTATTACATTTACACTAAATTCACTCTAAAACTCAAAAAAAGAAAACTTTTCAGCATATCGGCTGACCCCGTTTGGCATGGTCTAGCTCCGTACCTGCCATGGGAACACACATGTAATGTATAATAACGATTTATAAATATTTGAATGATTAATAAGTATTATTTGGGATTTTGTTAACATGTAAAACACTTTAATTATATTATGTATAAATCCTTAATTACACAATACATGAAATTTTAATATTTTTATTCTTTACGTTTATTATTGTTAGATTTATTATATCAAATTTATCATATTAGTTTCACATTTATATTGCATGCATATTAATATGTGAGTAGTTATATAATTAATTTTAGGAATATTTTTAGTTAAATGGTGATAATATTTTAGTTACGGTTATGAAAGAGAAATTTGTATTTATATTTATCGAAAGAAAATGAAAGAAAATGAGTCATTACTAATTGTTTAAAAATTCGTCTCATATTTTTAAAGATTGCCCGGTTGCTAATGAGACGCGTTGCAAGTTGAGTAATTGGATCGGCTTGGACATTCCTAGACGCGAACCTAAAGGCATCTTAGAATGGTTAGATGGATTGCGGATTTCCCAGAAGTCGGGCAAGATTGTGGAAGGAATTCTTTTTACTTGGTGGTGGTTAATTTGGAAGGTTCGAAATAATTGTGTTCATAACGATGTTCGGGGTGACAGTGATGAGATTTTCAAATCAATTATTTCTACCTCTTTTCTATGGATGCAAAATAGGGGTAAGCATATGAAGAAAGATTGGGTTTCTTGGAGAGTTAAACCAATTAGTGCTCAATGACGGTCCACTTTTATGTTTCGAATTGGATGCGGAAGCTCAAGGATGGTTTAAAGACTTGTTTTTTGGTACTTAAGCTTTTATTTTATGGTAGGTGTGTCGTTTTTCTCAGGTCTTGTATGAGATTAGCAATAAAAACAACACGAAGTGAAAACCGGTGGCGCGGCCTTCGTTGTTGGGGGTTTTTCTCGTGTCTTGGGTAACCGTAATCGGCGCGAGTTTTTTTCTAACCTCTCTTGCTATCCCTGCAGTTAAAGATCTGAGTTTGTTTTGTTTATGTTAGTTGGATAGTGGATAATGTCGTTACTTTGTAGCGTTTGTATTGGTAATTCATACTTTGTATTTTTTGGGAGTTCACTAACAAGATGCTAGTGACCTTTTTTTTTATTAATATATTTCTGCCGTTCTAAAAAAAAGGAGATGTAGTTTGAAAACATTATTTAATCGAATCTGTCAAAAGAAAAGAATTAATTGATTAAATTGATTGAGACAAGAGAATTTAACTAATTTGTCAAATTGGTCCCTTATAGAAATATATTCTTTTAATATTTTTACAAAAAATATAGTAATTATCTTATATTTATGTTATATTAATAAATCTTCAGTTTCTTTTATAAATGAGTATATACCATGTCTTACTCTTTTGCCTTTTTCTCATTAGGCCATCTCCAACCCAACCTTCAATTTCCCTCAAATCTCGGTCAACAAACTGGTTCATCATACTAAACCAACACATATTGAACTCATTTTGTCTCCAACCTAATACACTGAAACCATTTGTCTATATCACATCATCATTCATATTTAAATATTAAATATACAATTATACATACACACATATGCTAACAATTGATCACCATTCCCTTAAGTCCTTAATGCGAAGCCTTTGAGCGAGGATTCGGATCTTGCGAGCCTCATACATGGGGATTTATGGTAAATTGATGTTTCACCGACACAATAGCAATGCAGGTTGTGACCGAGTACCGCTAAAGTAACAGGGATCCGAGTGTTCCCTCCATCTACTTATTTTTCACACACATATGCTAAAAAAGGAAGAAAGTTAGTTCTTCGTCGCATCTTCAATGTGCTTGGGGACAAACTGAACCAACAAGCCGGCTGGCACCTTGAATCTCTAACTTAGGCACGCCGGCGGGCAGCGCACTGGGGTTGGAGTCTGGATATGGCCTTAACTCGTACTTTGACATAGGATATATAATTAAATAAATGATTGGATTATGTGCTAACTTGTAGTCTGTACTTATTTAGACAAGATGAATATATCTCACTACTTTTGTTTACATAACTCTGCATTCCTTTTTCGCAAAATCTTCAAACAAATTTCCTCATCTGTTTATCGATAATCATGACAAACAGTAATAACTTGATTTTGTATTCAACTTCTTCCGTATTGGTTGTAAGACCAGTCGGTAAGTACTAATATTGAGTCGGTTATACATGTTTGACGTGCAAGGTGCAACTCATTTTAGCTTATGAAAAGGTGACCTTACACTTTTATAATGATTCCTGCACTAAAACTATAATTATATACTTGTCAAAACGGTAAAGTATACCACAAATCATCATAAATAATAGACTCAGATAATCAAGGCTAGAATTTCTTTTATTCACAAACATTCTTCTAATGGAGATTCGTATGACAAAAGCGATAAAGGTTTTCATAACATTATTATGTTAGGCTAATGGGAATGGGGTGGACATGCACGGCCCTTTGTCAGCTTTTAACGTTCATTTTTGTTTTTTAAATTTATATTTATATTAGTATTATATATGTGTGTGTGTGAGATGTACCGGGGCACCTCCGTTCCTTCCTTCACGTGACACGAAAACCAATAGAAGGGAAACATGAAAAAGTGCAAAAAAGGTGCGGGAAGGTGGGTTGGCACGCCCCCATTCCCATTGGTCTTAGCCAAAACCATCGTTCTAATGAACATGAACTTGTGAAGATCTCATTCAAACCATGGCTAGCTATGATGATGGACCGGGCAACCCTTAATCGGCTCACTCTTGGATGATTACTGTAGTTTGATTACTCTATCAAGGTCTTGATCAGTGGCTCAATTCAACGTAGTTCAAGATAATTCTTTAGTTACATGTTAGTGGATGCCCTTTGTTCATTAAAGTTTTTGATTTATCTTCATTTTGCACCTCTAATTATCACTTTTCATTGGAATCATTCGTTTGTAATTTTCTTTTGTTGGAGATTGACTTTTATCAATATATTCTGATATAGCTATTTGCCGCACAAAAAAGTAGTAAGAATACTTCGTGTGGTCACGCGAATTGACAAACCACAATCGCATTAGCATCATTCGAAAAATTACGTTGAACCAAATGTTTATATGGCATGGTTACACTAATATTCAACTGTACAAAAAATACAAACACGCAGCTTTGATGATCACCACTGCATCGGCCACACTAAAGGTGGTTCCACTAATATTCAACCAAATGTTTATATGGTATGTTTTAGTTTATAAAATTCTACTAGTACACGAAAGACGAGCTACAAGAATGAATATTTATTTTTAGAGCACCAAATTCTTCATAGATAATGACTTTTGCCTTTTGCTGCTAATGTGGGGTTAGCCCACTTGGTAGAGGCTCTTGCCTCTTAATCTAAAAATCAAGGTTCAAACCTTGGCATGCCATTAAAATAATAATAATAATAATAAAAATAACAGCTTTTGCCCTTTGGGAGCGTATAAAAGATGTAAAAGCAGATCACGCTGGTGATGCAAACCAAAAAAAACAGGAAATAATAAGCTTGACAAATGACAATTGCATTTAACCACCAAAATAGTAGTATGATGTCAATTGTATGCGAGTTAAAAGCGAAAGGTCCAACAACTTGTAATGCCAAGATGGCCCAATATTACAACTTGTCTCAATATGCCAAAATGTTTAATAACACATCTTCCATATTCAATTCAATTATCCCTATATGAGTACGAGTTTTTAACCATATTCTAAAAGCAATCATGGTTGGTTGTTCACATTATAGGTAAGGCTGGACCAAAATCCTAAATATTTAAAGACAACCAAACCCTACCATAAGGATTGCATCAATCAAAATATATATAAACATAATTTCATATTTAATATAATAATAAAAATATTTACAATGTCAAACTCATCTAGAGATTTGCGATTTTGAAACTTTTATACACATTTTTTCTCTTCATAAAATCGCAAATCAAATTGCTCTTCTTACATAACGACCCTCAAAAATATAAAATTTGGAGCATTGGAAATTACCCACTTGATCTTTTATACTTACAAAACAAATACCATGAGGGTAATTACACCTTAAATCTAAACCAAGAAAGACCCATAAACACAGACTCTCTCATTCACTCTCAACCATTATTTTGGTCATTAAACTCGCTAATTACTTACATACAAATCAACATTAAAGACTCACTTATTTACACTAAATGCGACGAAACTGGATGCTGCTGCTCACTGCTTGTATCTCTTCAAAATTCCTCCTTAGAAGGCTAGAATTAAATAGAACTGATTTGCTGATTTTAACTGTTGTTTTTTTTTTTGCTAGAACGATTTGTTTATGTACTTGGAACAAAGAAGAAAGTATGTTTGGAATAACCAAGGGTTTGATTTTTCAGGCCAAGGTAGGGATGCTGCAATTGCGCCTATTGTCCCTATCGAGGCAATCAAACCCCTCAACCCTAACAGCCGGTTTGTTACCAAAATTGCCACGTAAACATCCACCTTTCCTTGCAGATGAAGATGTTTGGGGTGGTGGCGACGACACACCAGACACTGCAGGGTTGGGAACCATAGAACGCGGCGACATGGGGGAGATCTTGTCATCCCCAAACCGTGCATCCTGGATTAGCGGGTTAGAAACTCTACTCGGCGGTGACCCACTGAAAAACGGGGGCGACGAGGCTACCTGTGTACATGTTTGTTCCGATCCTCCATATCCACTACCCTATAAATCAACAAACATAACAAAATATTAGCATACATCACACACATCTTGTAAGGCGTTTCAAAACAGATTTTGTTTTTGCTAATCGGTCTAAATCTTCCTACTTTATTTGAAAAACTGTTGTTTACAGAGAAAAAACAAACAAATAATAACTTTTTTCAAGTATTTCGTCAAAAACACTATTTACAAATTATTTGTTTTTTGCAACAGCAGATAATATTTCCCAAACACCTCTTACACTAGCTACTATTTCAAATAAAATCCATAAAAGCATATATAACAAAATAAATCAATTCAATACCTTTGAAAAGATGATGTCAAGAAGCTCAGGGCCGGCTTTTGACTCGTATCCTTCAGACTGATAGCTGCAAATAGCCCAAAATACCCCACATCAGCATAAAGATCAAAACTTTATTGAAAACAAAGTGTTTGAAACAAAAAAATACCACATCTGCCATCTGAGAGACCTAACAGGCTCGTTCACGGTGGTACTAAAGAGACTTAGCCGCCTGGGTTTGGGACAAACCATCGGTTCACCGTTATCAAAAGAGACCGATACCGAAACGGAGCTCCTCATCTCATCTCTGGATGGTGCAAAGGTGTTGTTTTGATGAATTCCATAGTGATTCATTTTTCTCTTGTTTTTGATATGTTTTGATAAATTAAACCTGCATAAACATATACATACAAATTATTATTATTAATATTAATAATATACAATCATAATATATATCTATCAATATGTATATGTATATATACGTAAAAGTTCCCGACACAAACCCAAGATCTGAGAAATAAATATGCAGATCTGAAATTAAAAATAAGATCTGGAAAATTTAATCTGAATAATTAAAATCTGAGATGAGCTAAACGGTGTCGTTTTGAACGATTGAAAATCTTAAATTAGCTTAACGGTGTCGTTTAAATGTTATTAAAAAAAAAAAGTAGAAAAAATAAAAACGGAACAGATCTGTGGTGTGTTAAAACATATAGATGCATATGCATATATGCAGTCACACAGATCTATAATCAGATGCTTAGAAAAATTAATGTTCAAATTTTTTCTTTTTGTGTGACCTAAAAATTTCAGCAAAATTGAATTAAGTGAATGAAAAGAAGGAAAAGTTGAGATACCTGATGAAAGGTAGGAGTGATGATGTGGTCTGTTGGAAAATAAAGACGAAGAAGAAAGGATACAAAGGGGGAGATATATGTGAGATATATAGACACAGACAGATGAATGAAAATTGAATCCCAAAGGAGGTGAGATGAGAGGAGGATGAATTATTATTTTAATTAATTATTATTTATTGTTTATTTATTAGGGAAACAATGAAAGAAAGAAGGAAAGTGTGGGAAGAGAGAGAAATATATAATGATAATAATAATAATAATAGAAAGTGATGGGAGACAAACGACTGAAACAAGGCCTGTAAATTTAATTTAAATAAATTAAAAGTAAGGCATTTAATAAAGCGTAATATTATACATAAACTGATAGCTTTAAAAATATTTTTATAAAAAAATTGTGACTTAATTAGTAGATTTAAATAGAAATTTATAAAAAATCTGATGATGATACGTAAATTTTATGGGAAAATGTTATATGATGTGGGCAGCACCCTGCTGCCCTCACAGCCATTTTAACATGTGATAAAAAGCCCCCTGAATTTAAGGGGTTGTGTTTAATCAGTTAATTATAATCTTCTATACTATTATGTATCATCACGTAAATTTATAAAAATATTATATATGTTTCTTGCCTATCAAATTAATCACCAATATTATTATTATTTTTTATTTAAAGAAATGGGGATCACGTTGGCGGTGCCTGTGCCCAGCAATCTCATCGGTTTTCTCACCCTTTTTTTTTATTATTTGTTTTCTTTATTTTTCTCTCTATACATACGGAAACGGAATCCGTAATTTTATTTTTATTTTACAATATATTTTACTATTATAGTATCTAATCTAAGTTTATTTATTTATTCTAGGCATGCCACAGGGTTATTTTTACCTTTTATTTGCGTGACATATTTTTAATATATAGTATTTTTCTATATAAAATATTCGAAGATATTTTGGTAACTATATTACCATCTATGTATTGCCGACCTGCATCATGTTCATGGAAGGTTTATTGGGACTTGGGTTTCTTTTTATTATACTAACAAATTGAAGATATTTTATTTTATATACATACAAATAAGTTTTTTTTTATATACATATAAATAGTTGAATTCGTTACTACCACTTATTATTTTATAAAAAATTTGCTTCTTAATTTAAAAACGTTGCCTAAAAGGTAAAGATATGGGCATCTTTCATAAATATTTATTTGTTATAAACTTAACATATATATATAAATTCCTATCGCTCTGTCACCTAATATAAAATTATATGTGTTATCTCTATGATTTTTTTCACTACAATATCAATTTAATTAAATACCAATATATTATGAATAAAATAATCAACCTTTTATTTGTTTACAAATACATAATTGTTATTAGTTTTTTCTAATATCTTGCTCAACTAAACAAACTTATTATTATTTATTATTAAAACTAAATAAATAAATCTAATATGTATTAAAGTTTTTATAATGGTATTCGTCTATGGACCAATTTAATTCAATAAATAATTTTAAAAAACTCTTAAATTAATAAATATTATTAAATAGTTCATTTAGATGATTGGTAAATTTATAAACATTTATTCACAAATAAATAAATAATCGTAAATACATATGCATTATATTTTTATTTTCACTAATTAAGTTATTTTAGTTTTAATCACACTATAACATTAAATAATAGTTGGTAGATATGTATTAGTTTAATTATACTTTAATATATTTGGAAAACAAATTAACAAAATAAATCAAGTTAAAAACTTATTTAAAAATATCATCTTTTTATTTATCATCTAATCATGGACGGACGCTATCCAATTATTAGTTTAACCTTCTACAATAATTAATAAATACGACTAGATATCATCTCTTTTAATCAAAAACACCAGACGAATATCAATTATGCAACTCAATTTCTTCTTTATGTTCCTATAAATGTTTGTGTTTTTTAAGTCCCAAACATATCGGGATTGGATATCGTTATTATTTTTGTAGTATGTTCTTTTTGGCATTAGTTCTATATTCTTTTATCTCCACACAGATTTTTGTTTGTAATTAATATTTGCTTTTGTATGACCACTAATTACTTGATAAAATGCTTAACGAGTTAAATAACTCTTGAAATCCAATTCTCAATTAATAGGTTGAATATATTAAAATGTAATCAATATAGGGCTGACCTTAGGTTTTATACATTAAGTTTTCGAACAACTTGACAGTCATCATTTTAGTAGTTATGTTAGTTTTATCCGTTTATCCCGATAAATATAAGATTTAAACCTGACAGATAAACCAACGTATGAGACCCATGTACTTGCATAAATTTGGAAGGTCTCATATTTATTAAGATAATAAAAATTAATAATAACATGTACATTGCGAGGATAGAATCCTATACTTAAAAACTTTAGCATACATAAAAATTAATGTCTTAAATTAACCATTCAAGTAGTTGAGCATTGAACTTTGTTAAATTATTTGTTAGAAATTTATGTCAGTTCATGCAACGCATGAGGAAAAACCTAGTTATAAGTCATATATCTGTTTTAGTTTTTATTTTGCATAGCAATAGCAATAAACAATATATAATGATTAGAAAAGTTCACCAAAATATTCATTATTATAATATCGTTTCATTTGACCTGAACAAACAAACTTTATTTGTTTATATTAATTATATACTAGCATGGTATCCGCGCAATGCGACGGCGGTGATGACGGGGGCGGTGTGGTGGTGGTGGCGGCGGTGTGGTGGTGGCGGCGGCGGTTGGTATTGGTGGCAGCGGCGTTGGTGGTGGCGGCGGTGTGGTTATTATTATAAAGGTAATTGATGTAAAATGGGGTAGTGTAGTTATTTTAGGAGTTGATGGATCTATGTTATAAGTTATTTCATTAAGGGTATTATAGGTATTTTAAGTGGATATGTTTAAATTATTGAATAAAAGAATGAGGATTAAATAATTCATTAAAGGCAGTTTTGACATTTCGCATTATGTAATTTTCAACAGGGGGTGAGATAATCTTTAATAGGGAGTATAAGTAATTATATTTACATGTTTATGTTAAAGTTGTCATACTAACACTAAAACCAACAAATTAAACTTTATTTGTTTATATTAATTATATATAATTATTTTTACATGTTTATGTTAAAGCTCTCATACTAACACTAAAACCAACAAATTAAACTTTATTGTTGTTAAAGCTCCAACAAATTTGTTTCAGTATCGAATATGCATTTTATCTTTGTAAGCCATGAAATTCATTCACCTTATTTATTAGTTATAAGGGGGAGGGTGTTACCATAACTCAAACCAAACCAATACCCAATACCATAGTGCCAACTCAATTTTACACTTCAAACCAAAAATCCATCATTTTTCACTAGGTGTCATGATACACCAAACCAAACCAACCCCCACCATTTACATTAAATGCATTTACATTTCCCAAAGCCCCACAATGTTCCAATGTGTAATGTGAAGATCGGTTTCACGTACAAACCGAGTGTCTCCTAACCAATTTGAAACCGAGAGGGAGGGTATGGTGTGCAATGGAAACCGAAATTCAAGCCGAGTGAAACCGAGGGACACACCCTCCCCCCTAAGGATTTGATATCTCAATGATGTCTTGCCTTGTCGTGATATATCTCACATTAATTTCACAACTCGTGCTACATCATATATAATCGTTACAAATGAAATGGATTATAAATGCCATCAAGATGGTCGATGGATGAAAGTTTTGTTATTCATGGTACATTAACCATCTTTAAAGTGATCTCATGGTTAATATATTGAGATATTTATAAGAGTTCTCATGTTCGAATCGTGTTATATACAACCTTAAAAATGGTTGGAAAAAGGTTTAGAAACACCGACCGAATATTCCGTTTAAATATCCTACATCTAATCAAAAAGATGATGATACTATTCACTTAAATGTATTTTTTATACTGAAATGTTATACTTTGAGTTTCTTTGTTATTAACGCATTAATTATATCATTGCTACCAAAATATTGTTAGTTGCTTAAACACAAATATTTTACGATCGGATTTTTTTAGGTTTAAAAAAAAATTCCCGCAAGAACTCGCATGTATCTAATCCTTGTTGATATATTGTCTAAAACTTTTTTTATAATGACATCTCTATACACTCAAGTTTTTAAAAAATACAATATTCTAAAAATTAATTGCACCCACTTGCTATTCATGTTAAAAATAATATAAAAAAAATGAATATCGTAATAAAATGGTCTTAGGCTTGTCTTTTTACCGAAAGCATTTCGTATGTAGTAGAACTGTAGAATTGACAAAACCCAATTTCAAACGCATAATTATTTTCATAAGGACCAAAAGTGAAACCGTACTAATTAAATGGAGAAAATTGAAAATATCTACTGGTTTGGAAGGAAACGAAATATTGGGAAGCAGCTTTTACTAAAGTCACATGCTGGCTAGTGGACAGCAGCCACGTGTGTGATAATAATTAAATGAAGCCGACTTGCTTCATGAGGCCGGCTTGATTTTTTCTACCATCAATTTCAGCCGGTAGTTTAATCTTTATGGTTTACCGAATCAATTGGAGATTTTTTTTTATTTTTATTTTTGTAAGGGAGCAGCGGATAAATGGCTAACTCTCTTCACGCGAGAGCGCCCACGCTGGTTCGACTCCTAGCAATGCCCTAAAGGGTTTGCTCCCCATGTGTTAGATGAGTATAGCATTGTTAAGGCCCCCTCACCATGTGACAGGATTCGAACCTGAGACCCTTCAGCAAGAAACCCCTAAAGAAAAACCTTCTGACCACTGGGCTAATACCCCAATGGTAATCAATTGGAGATGTTACAACCAAACTATTTGCATTTTTAAATTGTAAAAAGAACAATTATACATTCTCAAGGTAATGCTTTTGTTTCCTCCAATTGAGAACTTTGTTAGTCTTAAAAAGTTATACAATCGAACAATCACAAATTTAAAAATAAAAATCACGTGTGTCCAATCACATTTTGTAACAACAAACATACACTCAACAGGGTCAGAATCAAATAGCATAAAGTTCATAAAACCTTTATACTTGGTTCATCTTTAGCCAGACTCAGTTCATTTAAAAACATATTATATTTTTTTATAAAAGAAATTTCTACATAAAAAAGTCATGTGATTCACATGCATCATTGAATTCGCCTCATTCAAGATTAGAGCATATGTTATGGTGCTTGTTTGATTTGTCTGGCATCATGTTTGACGTCGCCCGACAACATTGTCATTTGTCATGTTGGACAACATGAACACCATTCGACATCATCTTTTTTAATTTTTTATTTTCACACAGACATATAAATAAGTGAGTTTATGGGTGTCTAGTGTGGAAACGAATGATAATGGGATGAGGTGATGTGTTTGTAACGGTGAAAAAATGAGATTATTCGTGGTTGCCCTAGGTTACTTCGATGATACTTAATGTTCTTAACCATTGTAGGACTAGCATGCAAACTTCTTTCAAACTACAAAGTAGAGAGGGGGTGAACAAAACAAACATTAAAGATAAACGGAATTAAATGGCTAGATATTACTATATATGGATAGAATCCAAGCTAATTAAGAGAGTGAACCTTCCATTGAATCAAGATGACAAGATCCTAGTCAACAAACCTTCTAATATAATACGTACTGTTTATTGATTGATGATGATAAACTCTTTGTTGATCAATGAACTTTATTGCTCGAATGGTGTTTGGACTTTGGGTTGATGCAGGACGTCTCCTAGATTTTAAAAACCGTGTGCGACAATTAAAAAATAAGCCCCATACACATAAAACTTGTATATTCTAAAAACCCTATAGTAAATCTCGTTTATTTGTGGACATAAAATTGAAATAAAAAACCTATTGTTTTGTTATAATGAAACAGACTTTACCGGGTTGAAACTATTAATATATGCAATACACGTTAGGTAATATACGCCCTTTATGAATATTGGGCCTTGTTCAATTGCTCATCTTGTACATGCATAAACTCACGCCTAACTTGATGACCTGATAACTATGACAAACAATGATGTATGACATGCCGAGGATAAGAAAATGTCATAGGAGATAAATGAACCTATATTTGACTCCCAACGCTCAAATATTGGTAAAACATGGAAAACAATAAAAGAGAAACAACACCACCGAATAGGTAACTTATGAGCCTCATTGCACATATTTGATATATCGACCCTCTTTAAATGACATTAAATTTTTGTATTAGTTCTTTTTGGTTCGTTTCTAAAATAAATAGACAAATGAATAAAAGTATAACTTTGACTTCTTTCGCTTTTTATACAACAACAAAAGCAACAACAATACTTAATTTTGTCAAAACGAGGTATGTGAGAGATTAGATATAGACGTCTTACCTTTACATGAAAATAAAAATACTTTCACTAAAAGTGTATGCTAGAATACAAATGTCTATAGATATGTTAGTGTATGTAAGAGGTCACATAATGTATCTCATTTTTTATACAGTTTTTTTTTATAAAAATATCCAAGTCTCACTAGTGTTGACTATTTCTAACATGTTTTGTTGTATTAAAATCCTAAGGATATTCGAGTGTCACTTTCAAGAGCAAAGTATTTTCTATTCAAATTGAATAACGCACAAGATGTATAGTAAGCATTGGATTTACGTACTACCGTGAAATAATATGTGAAGAGATCAATGGAATAAAATTTACTTAATTATTTGTGATCATCGATCTTCCCAGCCGGTAATTCAAAAACCAATATATGTCTTCGTTACATCAATTCAGTTTACTCCGAATTACTCCTCAGCTCACTAGTATCATTCGGTAAAAATTCAATTTATACTAACTTTGATACCGAAGAGTAACGAAAGCAAGTGATTGAGTATTTATTTTCCCTATTTAATTACCTTTATCAAGATGTTCCATTTTCGATATTATATTTACGTACACATGCACATCAAGTCTTTTTACATATGCATAATGAAACCTATAAACTTTTGACAAGAATGGAAATTGAAATTGAAAACCAATACATTTATAATAGTCAAAACTAATTAATATATATATATATATAAATAAACTATATAACGAAGTAGCTAGTGGTATGGGTGGCATGTTTTGTGCTGTCTGGTGTTTCCCCGTATGAATAAAGAACATGCGTAAGTACTAAGGAGTGATCTACTCATCTACGGGTGGGCACATCGCCATTTAGATAGAAAATTATTATTGGATTGCATGCAATACCGTATATATGCTGGATATGCACAAAAAAAAAACACACAATGATTTTTCATAAAGTCAAAATGATATAAATCGTGCAATAACATATTATAGATTCATAAAGGCTGAAAACTTGAGATCGGATTCAAATAACAAATTAGATATTATTCCCCACGTATTTTGTTTCTTTAATAATTCTATACCCAAAGTTATATTGTAGTTTTCTTTTAAAAGACAAAATAATACTACTTTTAATTTTTGTATTATCAACAGTTTATCATATTAAATAAAATATATCATTAATTTTGGAGTTAATTACATTTTTCGTCTCTGTGGTTTGAACCAAATTTCACGATTCATCCTTAGGTTCACGAAATTACGTTTTTCATCCCTGACTTTGAAACTCTGTCAGCGGTTTTGGTCCAGGCCACTAACGGACGTTAAAAATGAAGGCATGTGACTTGCATACAGGGAATATTCGTCATTTCTTTTATGTCAGGACCAAAAGTGAAATTAATTCTTGTAATGATAAATAATAATAATAATAATAATAATAATAATAATAATAATAAAAACTTTGAGCTCAATATCAATGATCATCCAAAAACCTAGATGTGTTAACATATATCAATAACCCATATCTCTAAATACATACAATATATATCAATCATCAATAACCCAGATCTCTTAACAGATCATCCAAAAAACACATACACTTTAATGGTATCACCAAATATAGCCACTACTATACCTTTTTTTCACTCACTACATTCTACTCAAAACTACTCCCTTTTTTCACAAATCCAAAAACCCCATCTTTACCTCAAATAACCCTGCAACCTTTTCACTAGAAAAAATCCCAAATCCAAATTCCCATCTTTACCTCCAATACCGTGCAACCTTGTCACTAGCAAATGGGTTTTTGACCCGACTTGAAAAAAAAAACCATTTATGATGAAACTTACCCGAAACTCATGGAATTGCATAAAAAACCAAAGAGACAATATGAATTTCATCAATTCTTGGAAATGGGTGCCTGAAAATTGTGAACTTTTCAGTGGTGGTGGTCGGTGGCTGGAGAGATAGTGGTGGATGGTGGTCGTTGGTGGCAGTGGTGGTACTGGTGGTCGGTGGCCGGAGAGACAGTGGTGGGGTGTGGTCGGAATTGTTCCCCTTCTCGCCAGCCACCTATTTGTCGGCCACATCTCTCTTGCTCTCTTGTGTTTCTATACTTTCATCCCCATCTTTTGCCTCTTTCTTTAAACATACACAAATCTATACATAGAGAGAAAGAGAGTGGTTTTCGGCGGATCTATACCACCGCCGTATCTATACTACCTTCAGTCAAACACCACCCACCACCGAGAACAACCTCAAACACCACATCTATACACAGAGGGAATGAAAGGAAGGGTGGCGTGCGATGGTGGGGTGGTGGTTTGGAGAAGGAAATAATGAAAGAATGTTTGGAGGGTTGGGATGGAGGGATATGGAAAATGAAAATTTGGATTGCAGGTGAATAAAATTACGAGAGCCCTTATATTCTTTAACTTAGAAAAAGGGTTTATACCCTAAATTTTTTTCATTTAATACAGATGGATGGATATATGTAGATGTAACACCCAAATTTATTAAAAATGCGGATTTCCAAAAATTTTGAACTTTAAACAAAGTTTTGCCAACAAAATGCGGAAGCGACTTTTCATTTCACTAATTGATTCCTAACGGAATCAATGAAACATTATCTTTGACTCAAAAGGTGTTACCA
>JAOEHQ010014931.1:0-15524 GCA_025447715.1 Asclepias incarnata
AGATTAAAAATTTTAGGGGGTTAAAACGAAATTTGGTTAAAATTAGTACGTGCATTAAGTAGCTTGTACCTTTTACGTTTAAAAGACTTGTAAAAACATATAGGTTTTTAGTATATATATAATGACTAATGATCGAGGTAACGTAATATATAGGTTTGTTATATGGAACTCAAAAGTAATGCATGCTTAACGTGTGGCTGGAAATGTATGAATGAATTAATCTAAACGTAATGGGTTTGAATGCATACAATGAATGAATGAATCTGGTTCTGAGAATTAAGTCTGAAAAGAGTGAGAAATGATCATATATGCCCTTCCAAATTTTCTAATCAATGATTCAAAATAATAGTGGCAATAATGTCATACGGTCCGGTTCCAATATAATTGTCCGATAAACAAAAACACACTGTAAATATTAATTACTGTTACTTTTGCATTCGAACGTACGTCATTTTTATCCTTAACCAATATTTATTTAATCATTTTAATGTTTCATTTGAGTTATGTAAAATTAATAGTGTAATGCATATATATTTATTTTTAATAGTGAATGATATTAATTTTGGGACAAGTAAAATTGAAAAGATACATTATTATATTGAGATGGAATGAGTATTAATAACCTTTCGCTAGATATTAACAGCGTCATATATAATTAGTAAACCAATTCATAATAAAATGGAAAATTAACTGTGATCCATATATTTTGTTAAAACAGTTGAATCCAATATGTGTTTTTGGTGACATTCTTTTGCTCAAGACAATTCGTTTTCCAGATCCTAAATTTGATTTCTAATGTTTTTCATGCACAAAAGTTTCAACAGCAAAAAATAAAATAAAAGCCACAAAAATATTGACACTAAAGTATTTATCTTTTTTTTATGAATCATACTACGTATTAAAACGCATAACATATTTAATGAATCATACTACGTATTAATCTTTTTTTAATCACTAGCCATCTATTTGTTTAATATTTATATTATTTTTTATGAATATTTTTATCTACCCTAATTTATTTGTTCTTTGAATATAACTAAGTTTTCTTTGACGCATTTCACGTCGGGAGGAAAATAACTTATTTAAGCCAATTTTGAATTTTTTTATTTTAATTAATGTTATGTTATTTAATTTGATTAAGAAATTAATACTAATGAAATGTTCTATTGAAATTAAATCCATCTAGGTACATGCATGGATGTTTCTAAATCTAATTATTAAGTTGACAAAGATAATTATTAAATGCAACGTACGTACTATGATAATTTGGTGGTGAATAATTTTGAAAATTAGGAATAACGTTTCATATAAGGCGTCTACTCCTATTTGTGCAGATATTTTTGCTACAATTGTTTCATTATCATTATTTTGGATTTCTAATAGAAATAGAGAATTTATATCTTTCATGGCCAATTTGGTTCATGACCCCTTATACTTCTAACTTTGCAATTCTATTTTCTCCAATACCTTGCTGGAGATTTTCTCATTTTTAATAAAACTTGACCGTTAAAAACATCTCTTTATGTCATCACTAGTCTAGGACCCGCCATTTTTTAATTTCTCACTTTTAAATAACTATATAAAATAAAAATAAAACCACTTCATTTATAAATAAAAAAAAAAAACATTACATTACTTTTCAAAAAAAATTACATTACTTAAACAAAAAACACCTACATTACTAAAAAAACTACATTAGTTAAGAAAACCTACATTACATAAAAAATAAAAAACTATATTTCTTAAATAAAAAAAACACTAATCTGCGTTGGGACCTCAAACGTAGTCTTTGTACTCATTCATCACTCTCACCTTCGCTAATGCGAGAAAGTCTTTCTCTTCGTCGGTCATCCGGGTTTGTCCCAAAAACGCAAACGCCGCGCACATTGTATGTTTTTCTTCTTATTCGCGAATGGCGACAAGGGATTCTTTTTGTGTATCAATTAGCTCTTGTTTCGAAGACCCAAGTTTTTCGAGGCGCGTCGCGAGATCGGATGCCGAAGAACGAGACGAAGTCTCGTCGGATAATGATGAGGTCTGCGCGGTTTTCCCTTTCGTTGGGCGCATAAACTGATCCGGTTCGAAAAGCTCGTTTGGCTCGTTTTCACCAAGATTTACATGTTCATATTGTTCTTCATTGTCACTATTTTCAACGCTGATCAAAGTTTTTCTTTTTGCCATACTTCGGCTCACCACATATGTACCCACATGTGCGAAAAACTTCAGTTTATCCTTTAAAAGCAACCAACAATCGCACATATTAAACTTTTGTCTCGTTTTGGTAAAGTAGGTCTTTCGGGCTTCTTCCATCACTTGGGCATTGTTTTCACCACTATGTAGGCCTTTATCGTACTTGGTCCAAATGGCATTGAACTTGTTGACGTGATATTTGATAACAAGCCATTATTTGATTCAGATTCTTTTTCTTCGTCACTCGGGCATTATAGTTTTCAATGATTTTCCTTTGAAAGCAATCGCCAGTTTGGGAGTTGCCCAAATTGGATCTTCAGAAGCGTCGATCCAACATTCAGTTAGAATTTTTTCTTCTAACGTACTCCATGGTACTTTATTCATGCCGGTTGTGTGGGGATGATCACGAGTTCGGGTTCGGTTTCTGGTTCGAGCTCAGGAGAGGATGGAGATTGTTGGAAACCTCGTTGTTGTTGGGCTAGTTGGTATTGTTGGAATTGGAATTGGAATTGTTGAAATTGGTAATCGTTTTGGTATGATCCCATAGGGTAGAAAGGTTGGTGTGGCGATTATGAAGCATGGAATGGTGGATAATGTGGTGTTGACGGTGAGGTGTTAGAGATTTGAGGAGAGGTTGTTGAGTTTGCAGGGGAGTAGTTAAGGGCGACATTGAAGAAATCGTCGACTTGTTGTTGGTTGCCAGAGGCGGATCTGGGAATTATTTAAATGAGGGCAAAAAGCCAAAAAAGCTTACTTCATGACTAATAAGTCTCATCAGAGCCATTAAACAGCAACAAAAAAAAGTTGCAAAACTGCAACGAAATAGCCTCAAAATAGATTTAAAACAGCCTCGAAACAGGCATGAAATTCTGCAAATAACAACTAATAAAACACCAATAATACAACAGCAAAACATCAACTTTAATACAGTAAAACATCAACAGCAAGACAACAATAATACAGCAGCAAAACACCCAATTTACTGCAAAAACAACAGCAAAATACAGCAAAAAAAAAAGCTTCCAAATAGACAATTTACTAGTATAAAAACCTACAGAAAACAACAATAGTACAACAACAAAAAAAGAGCATTAAAACAACAAAATAGAGCATTAAAACAACAAACTAACTAAAGAATAACGAAAATAGTAAACTTCAATAAACTATGATCAATAAATTACACCTTAAGATTTTATATTAGGTTGATTTCTCCTTGAAGATTCTTCAACAATATCACTAGACGATAATGAAGACGGTTCTTTTCTTTTAAGATATCTTTCCATTTATCTAAAAAAACGTAATAATAAAATCATCTTTATATTATAAACAAACTATTATTTCCACTAAGCTAGTGGAAATAATAAAATCATTGCAAAAAAAATGAATAATAAAATCCAACAGCAACTAATAAATCAATTTCTACTACAACAACTATATATTATAATCAAACTAATATGAAATACATAGTTGGCTAATTGCAACAGCCAACAACTAATAAATTATTTTCACTATACAATTGCATTAATAATTCACTTTTTTTTATTTAGGGTTTACAAAATTGTAAGTTAAATTAGGATTTTTATTTAACTTATTCAAAATAGAGTATGTATAAAATCTAGATTGGAGAATGAAGATGTCACTCAGATCGAGCAACAGCAAGAAAAGATAAGAGAATTGGATATTTGAATTGTAATTATTTTAATCTTTTTGAACGAAAATAAAAATAAAATAAAAAAACTTTGGAGTTGTAAACTTATTATTTTCAATATTTGGATTGTTATCTGATGATTCTTTCTTTCCAAACTAGAGCTTCGGCTGAGGGCATTTGAAATTTCAGTTGACACTTGACAGTTGACAGCATGTCAGCATATAACAACTATTGGGCTTTGTAACAAAAATTGACATAAGCAAATAATGGATTTTGGGCAGCCCATAGAGGGATCGCGAGTGACTTGTGAAGGGCTTGAACCTAATATATAATAATTCAATCCAACACTTCAGAAAAATATTATTTTTCATAAGGTTAGAAAAAAACAAAAAGTTACAGTATCATTCACTTGCTTTACTTTTTGATATTTAGGGTATTAATGCACATTAATATATAACAAACAAAACATTACGTAATGGCGTAATGCCATACATAAGTTATTAGCTAATATGGATAAGATAACGATTAATTCAAATTGTTTGCAAATCTTGTTATTTAAATCTTGCTAATTAACTATTTCATGAATCAAATTATCTCTTTTTTTATGAATCAGTATTGATTGATTATTAATGTATGAATCATATCAACCTTTTTTTGAATCACTAGTCATTTGTTTATTGTAAATCTTTCTTTTTAAGCATTAGTCATTCTTGTTTTAACATGACTCATATATTTTTATGAAAACGGGTCAATTATAAGGCTGTTATTAATAAGACCCTTAACTTATTTATGTATTAATTATAATGCAGATTATACCCACAAAAAAAATATTAAAAAAATGATTCACTGGTCATTAATTTTTATTATTATTATTATTTGTTTTTCACCTGTCATTAATTCTATGAATGATATTATAAAAAAAATTTGTGAATCATATCATATTAACGTAAGTAAACTGCTACTGTATAATTAATGAATCAGTTCTATATAAAGATATAAAATCCTCAACAAGTTAATTCAATACTTTTAAAAGTCTGAATTGCTTAAGTAAACATTTTATATCGTTGTATGTTAAAATTCAATGAAAACTAATTGAATGAGCACTACACAATGTTTAGGTTCCAGCAGATCAGTACTTCAAAATTGAAAATATTTATTTATATTTAGAGAAAAATAAAATAAAAAATACGATAACATTTTTTGTGACTTACAACCCACATAAAAATTGAAATTATAATACAAGAGTTATAACAACCATGCATTGTATAGATTGTAGAAGATAATACATGGCCTTAACATTTTAATATTGTTTGAGAAGAAGGAATGGAATATAATAAACATTTTGAGAAAAACAAACGAATACTCTAAATCTTATCTCGAAATAATGGTAGCCATTAATTTAGGATACATGCAACCAAAAAATTTATTTATTATTTTTTTTTTTTTGAAAGGTGAATTTTTCCTGATCTTCGTGTCGCGATTCGACAGCGGGAGGTCTAGCATACGTTGTCTTAACCGGGTCCGCGCTAGAAAGCTCCCTCGAAGCAGAAATGCCAATTTTAAATACCCGATGCCTATTTAAATTTAATTAAATGGTACTTTAATAGAAATACCCATAATCTATAATCTATATTATTATATAAAAATTGTAAACCCTCATGTTGAAAAGTTACATTTTTGAGATATGCGAAATGACTAATATGTCTCTTTTATCTATTTACATCAGTTATCTCTTAACTCCTAAAATACATACACTACCCCCTTACATCAGTTACTTTTACATCAATTACATACACTACTCGCCGCCGCCACCACCAGCAGTCACCGCCACCACCACACCGCCGCTGCCGTCACTGTAGCATTGCGCGGGTACCCCTCTAGCATTATATAAAAATTATACCACATTGTTGAAAAATTATACATTTTCAATATTGGAAATTACTACTTTACCCTTACCCTAACAAAATCTTAATTAACGCTTAACTTATATATATAGTCAACTTCCACATCTTAAATATTAATTAATACTTACCTTATATATTTTGTCGAACTTTCCATGTCTCTAGTTATATTTAACAACGGGATTAAAACCGAGATTAACAACAGGTTCTTACACGACATATTTGTGGACGTCGCATTGTGTGGGTACCCTCTAGTATGCCTTTCTGGTTTATTGAGATGTGTGGTTAAGATTATTTCTTACATTTTTTCGATAAGAATATTTGTTCTTTAGCACTTTTAAACTGACACATTCCTGTCAATAACATCTCATCATTCCAATAAGAGTACTTGTTCTTTAGAACTTGTCTCATTTCAAATTTGGATCAATCATCAAGATCAGATCTACTCATCTCGAACTTCGATCTAACATATCATCACTGCCTCTAAATAAGCGTGAACAGTGGTCGTCGGTTTTCATCGCCGGAAATACGAACTAACTTAAACGGTGGGATTAAATTCCGGCATCTTTCGTCGGTTAGATCCAACCAAGAACAAAACTAAAACGGTGGGATTAAAAGAAGGTGGCCTACAAAAACCAATTTAAATGCCGGAAAAAAAAATCCTGACATCGTTCGTCGGTTAGATCCGACCACCTACAATAATAAAATGACCGAATTAGAAGAGGGTGACCCACAAAGCTCCCTTTATCATCCCTTAACCGATGATGGAAAGTGACGAAGCCAACCAACATAATGGTGCCAATGGCATCGCTTAAATGACGAGAACCGACGAGGTCGTTCGGAGCAACCTTATAAGCACTATCACAATTTATACAAAATCCATCAATTTATTTTAAGCATTCTAAACACTATTAAGCATATTATAAATTCCTATGGTTTAAGTTTAAGCATCATATCATATCAAAATTGAATGCCTAAATCATTTAAACCAAAGCTCTAATACCGAGAACAAGATCACATTTGCACAAAACAAGAGTGAGAAACCGAGCTCTCAAATTTGCAAGTATATGTCATAACATCGAAAACAAATTAGATATCCTCTATAGTCAATCCAATCAGCTTAGTGACGAGGATATTTAATCCAATCAGCCTAGTGGCGAGGACATGCAGCATAAAAGCAGAGGTCATGAGTTCAAATTCTACTCCAAATCTATATAATTATGGTATTACATAATTTACCTTCTCTCGTAGGGACGGGTCGGATTAGTTAACCCAATCATCAACGCCAGACTGGAGACTTTAGGATTTGTGTTTTGATCTTCAAATTTGTCTTAATCTATTATATGGAATAGGACACATACGAAGTGTGCATGACCTATTACATATAAAAAATAATACAACCCAACTAAGAGCCCAAATCCGTAAGTTTGTCCAATGCCGACTTATAACATAGGCCTGTACATATAAATGTACGAGCTATATTCTCTCAAACAAATGCCCATACATTCATATGTTCTGTGTCATCATGTATGTTTTGATTCATGTATTCTATGGATCATGACACAACAATAGGAGTTGTACACAGATGGTTAGTGTTTAGCAAACACGTCATCGTCCAATACACATGAATTGTGTTTCCGAAGATATCATTAACAGGGACTGATTCAACGAATAGTGTGTCTAGCATGTCATTTTGGTTTTAACTAGTCGTTTTCCCTATGAATAGTCAAAAGCGATTTACAAACTCATCAGCCATACCCTTGAATCAGTTCAATTCATTGAGGGGCCATACATTCTTTGCCTAGGAATGTTGCAAATTTCAGATAAGAACACACTAATTAAGCAGAAGGCATGCATATCCTTAGATATGACTTTACAAGCTCAATACACAGAACAAATACAATTTGAGGGAACCTGAAGATAGCATGTCATTTCCACCTGTGAACAAATATACTTCAATTACAACTTACATAGTCGTACAATTCCAGTTGGCAAATGTCAATAAAAGTAAAATGAATTAACTAACTAAATACCCTAATGAAGAAAAAAAAAAAAAAAAAAAAAAGAGGAAGAAAATATAAAATCAAACCAAGAAAAGAAGCAGGTCCTGAGATGAATGTTTTTTGCTTTTGAATAAAACAAATTCCTTAGGGGAATCCCACTGTTCTTGGGATTCCCAAGGTCCAACATTGATGTTACATGTAAAGAATGTGTAAACAAATCATATAAAAACAGATATCACCGGTTTTGAAGGGTCTCGATTGCCTTTTTCCACTGATACGCTCTCTGTTTTGGATCCTCGAATGTCATCACTTTCTTTGGCTGAATCATCGTGTATAAAAATCAGAAAAGATGATGGAAAAATAATAAGAGAGTGGAGGTAGCATATTAACCCATTTACTTATGGATCAGTCAGTTTGGATTGTGCTTTACTTATGGATCAGTCAGTTACAAGGTGAATGGGCCAAACAGGGTAGAATGTTGCTCAAATTCTATTTTCTTTATGCTTACAACCTCTCCAATTGTTTCATTCAAAGAATTTTAATTAAGATTTTAGTATGTAATCGCAACCACATTTTGTTATTTAAAGAAGAATACAGAAACAGACCAAAAGTGTTTGTGGGTCCACCCGGCCTAACCCGAACACGTACTAGAATCGACCCTTTTTAACCCAACCACTTTTTGACTCCCGAACCTGGTCATCTTGCAAACTATGTTGAGTAACTATCTCGAACATTTTGATTGAATGGATATGGTCAAATGAACCAAAGTAGAAACTTAACAGGGGTAATAAGAACTCACCAAGCAAATTTTAAAGTTTGATGGGCTGCTAACTTGGACGCTAAGCTCATTGGGATCATCGGACCAGATCATGTTCCCTTTACCCGCTAGCTTTGAGGGGTCCACATATATCAGCTTTGGCTTGTTGGTTAGGATAAGTTGTACTTTCTTGCTTGATAGTTTCTGGAGTTTCTTGACCATTGAGATCATAAGAATGGATTCACCAGGATCCAAAAATTGTTGCCTGTCAGAAAAGTTAAAAGGTCAGGCCAAGGGTCCATTGTCTTATTCTACATGTCATAATAGTGAGCCTCTTATTTGAGTAGTTATATGTAGATGTGGCATTTTTGACCTATTTAGTTATAAATGAGCCGATATGGCTGGCTGTGTTTATCACTAGAGAGTCGGATGGGTAAAGATTTTGTTACTGAAGAGTAATTTCAAAGAATAAAATCTTTAATATCATTATACTAAAACAACAAATTATAAAAGTAATATGAATTTTGTCATCATATTTAAGGCACTGCCTATTTATAAAGATTTAGTAAATTGGAAAAAAAGTGTTTTGGGTCGATTAACCCAACTCCAAACCGTTTCGACCTGAATATAAAATAGAAAAATAGAATTTGCTTGCAACAGAAGTCAAGTACAGTGGTTCGAAAAGTCGACCAACAGACGCATAAGAATAGCACCATTTTGGTATCCTAGTGAAGGAAACTATACACTAAAAATTCTAAATTCAAAACTAGATGTGTAGGAATATCCATAATAACACGATTGTACCATTTTGAGTCAAAGGAGTCGATTGACGCGAGTTTAGTTATACTGCCCGTATCAGAGGAAGAAGTGACATCAGAAACAGTATCGCCTGTCCCTGTGGCATCACCAATATGCGTTGGGTTCCATGATGAATCTGGAGTGTCATCACCCCCACTTGAGTGACTACTGGTGTGACCCTGTAGTTAAAATTGAGATAGTGTCATCGCGTGAAATAGAAGTGGCAAGTTTGACCCATCAACTTAAGAATAGGTTGATTTGGGTTGTGATTTATCTACAATGGGCCAAATAAAAAAATTAGCTAAAAGATAAACTGGTCAAATGGCTCCCATAGGCTAAATTGCTGATAGCCATCCAAAGTCTATTTTTATGCATAAAAAAACAGGATTTATATTATTATTGTAATATTTATGCTATTGTAAAAAAAAAAATTAACACGTCAACTAATTCGGAAAGAATTAGAAAGTGTTACAACAACCTGACCCAACCCACCAGTACTGAAAATGGGCCGCCTCATCCCGAACCCACCCATTTTGATCGACGTGTGCAATGTGCTCAGTCAAAAGCAACAATTTCAATGGGCCAGAGAGAGCAGGTTAGACAATTAGTTGCAGACAACTGAACAAAAGAAAACCTGTGAAATAAAGGCTACCAAGAAAGTGAAATGACCAGATATAGTTACCAACTAAAGCGCAAAAGAGATACCTTCTCTAATACAAGTCTAGGAGGGCTCTTTGACCTTATATCACACCAATCAATTCCTTTGAAAAAAGGATGATTCTTGAGTGCATCATAGCCATCATGTCCCGCACCGGGTCTTTTTGCAGGATCAATATCCTGCATCATTTTTTCAGTTATAATAACTAAAAGTGGCAAGATAAAAAAGAAAAAATAAACAGTTTAACATCAAATATTCATGAAAGGAAAAAACATAAAATGCTAGTATGCTGCTTACCAATAATTTATCAATCAGATCCCTGGCATGATCAGAAAAGTAATCCGGAAATTTGACATCTCGTGCTATAATTCTTTGAAAAATGAGCCACTCACTCGCGTCTTTGAATGGTGAAGTTCCCGATAACATCTGAAACAAGGTGCAGCCAAGTGCCCAGAGATCATTTCTGTCCACAATTATTTAAGAAGGTACATAGATGAGTCATTCTACAATATGAAAAACAATGACAACAATAAAATGGAAATATATCACATGAAAATTGAATTTTGCTCACCCAATAGTTGCAGGCGAAGAATTTAATACTTCTGGAGGGACATATGCCGCGGTCCCCACAAACGTACATGCCTTGTCATCTGAAGAAGAATACCATGATTTAAGTCACGGTTATTGGGTCCCAGAACACTTTAAAAGCAAAAGAAAACACACCTGATCCTGCATTTGGAAGAACCGTTATCTGGCTATCCTGCATGGGCTTTACGCTACCAAAATCAGCAATCTTAATATGTCCATCTGATGTAAGAAGCAGGTTCTCTGGCTGTCATTAACATGCTGTCAGAAAATGTTACTATCTGATATGGAGTCCGATTGTGACCATTTGTTAATCAAATGATTTTATGATGACACTTTTCAAGTCTTAACCTTTTTTGTTAAAGCTCTCTTCTTACAGGTTACAAACTTACAATAGAGATTATCTTCCATCTACGAAAGTATTAAAAAATTCCTAATGACAAAGTGGCATATGCCAAATGCTATATAACATAAGTACTGTGGTCAACATTCTTTTCAAGAGATGTTATTTTGTGTCTGATTATCAATCATGATTGCTGCATCTCAGGGAAACCAAAATATTCCATTACAATACCTTGATGTCTCGATGTATCAAACCCAGCTTATGTATGTATTCAAGAGCATCCACGACTTCAGCTGCATAAAAACGAGCTTCATCCTCTGTCAAACGGCCTTTCTGTAAAAGCCAACTCCATAGATATATTAGAAATCTTACAATCAAACTTGTACAAATTAAAGGAACACAATGTCAGTGAATACTAGCGGTCTAATTAAACAATTGTAGTAAAGAAGGGAGCATAAAACTGTTATATGTGATGGACAGGTCAGATAATGGATCAAACTAGGTTCATATCGGAATGGGCCCTTTTTAGCACAGGCTTGCCCGGTTGACCATCAAGTACTTTTATAATTTTTAGAGTTCTTTACATATATCTAATGCGCCAATTATGAATATAAAAACCATATTATAGAAATAACAATCTTAATCATAAAAAAAAGCTTTAGGAAGTTATAAACACACTTTGGCGGACTTTAAGACGTTTGACTGGTTCCCCCTTTAGTTACTTCTATTTTTCTATGACATGTTTGAGATGAAATAAAACCTAAATCAACCTATTCCTAGATTAATGGGTATAACTTATCACCGCTACCATAAATTCATTTGGCTTGGAAAAAAAAATCTTTTCCTAATCTACTTAAGACTAGTTTTGCGATGAGATTTTGTAATGTCTCAAAACCTGGACTGTTCGTTGACCCTGAGAAGTTAACAGGGGGATGGGCGTTACTAATTTGTGACATTAAAATTATGTAAAAAGTATTTTACATAACAATAATGACATATATTCAACTATAAATAACCCAATTTAAAAACTTTAACAAAATGATAGAGATCCTTTTACCAAAAGTTTCCAAATGCACACATAACAAATGTAGAAGATGATTTGAATGGTCATACAAAACATATGCAATCAATGACTTTCACTTACCCTGGTTATTTGATCAAAAAGTTCTCCACCTTCACAAGACTCAAGAGCCATGTCTTCAACATAAAATCAAACAAATGAGTTAATGTATATACCATAAGTGAAAAGATCAGAAACAAAAACAAAAAAAGGAAGCAATTTTAGCATATTTACAAGACTAACAGATCTATAAACTATAAGCAGGATGTGCTTACATAGTGAAAAAGTGTCTTGGAATGTAAAATGAAGTTGGATAATTCCAGGATGAGTCAGCTGATCTAAAACAATCCTCTCCAACTTCACATAAGCAGTTTTGTTTTCTTTCGTTATGAATTTTTTATCCATGATCTTTAAAGCATACACTTTTCCTGTGTCTTTCTTCTTTGCTCTCACAACCTGAATTTACAGAAGTTAACAACTAAAGGAATGCCAATAAAAAGAAAAGGAGCAGTATCAAGAAATAAAGTTTGCAATCTGGACTAAAATAATAAAACCATTTTCTGTGCCCATGGCCACTTCTTGATTAGAAAAATCGCCTAAATCTTAAGTGGCAACCGGTAATATGGGTGGTTGGGTAACAAATCAGATTGGTAGATTTCAGGACAGATCACACAGGTCGGATCGTGTAGAACCATCGACACTTTTTTTCAAGTTGATCGAATAGTTAAGATATTAAACATGATTATAAAGACTAATACTAATATAAAAACAATTGAGAAGGTTGTAATAAATCAGATTGGTAAATTTCAGGACAGATCACACAGGTCGGATCGTGTAGAACCATCGACACTTTTTTTCAAGTTGATCATATAGTTAAGATATTAAACATGATTATAAAGACTAATACTAATATAAAAATCCAGCATTTTTATTATCAAACAATTTAGAAGATTGTAAACACTTGATTATGCCAAATGGGCCACTTTAAACCCATTTAAACATTATCACCTAAACATGTTGAAATTCCCACCCCTAGGTTAACTTGACTACTAACTCTAGCTTCTTTGGCTAAGAAATCCCTCGAAAATTAGATAATATGTTACTCAGTTTTAGGAGCTTTCCTAATAATGAATTTGTAACTAGGCCACTAGGGCATGTTCAAGCGTTTTTATTTTGTCTTAACCTTCTTTGGAGTAGCTTTTGTTTTTGGGGATTTCTGGAGCTGGGGCTTTGTTTTACAGCTCCAACCAAACCGAGCTTTTGCCACAGCCCCGAAAGCTCCAAAAAAACCTCAAAACGACCCTTACCAAACACATCCTCATATATCGCAAATCGCAAAACGACCCAATTAAGCAATTATGCAACAAGATATCAAATGGACCGAGAAATTACAATATACCAAAATATTCTACAATGCACTAGATAAGCACATATTACAACATTAATACGAACAAATCACAGCATTTATAACAACATATTACAACATTTATAAGAACATAATAACACAACATTGCAACAAACAAAATTTACATTACAAGTTCACATATCAATCAATCAATCAAAATCACCATATAAAGCAAACATAACGATTCAACTACTACATCGAAAATAATTCAAAAAATATAAATTAAACAAAAATATAAAAAAAGGAAAACAATTTATGACTGTCTAACATCCCACCTCCCCATACCCCACCCCTGGCACGATTCGGTATCGTTGTTTTTGTTGTTGTCAAAATCACCATATAAAGCACCAATAATAATGCAACTACTAATTTAAAAAAAAATAAAAATAAAATCCAAACTACTTATAAAATTAATTTTAAAAAAAAATTAAAAAAGATGAAACCTTTGAATAAGAACCAACACCATAGATCTTGCCCATTTCAAAATCTTGAATTGTGAAATTCTCTTGTGGTGCTCTAAATTTAAAGCTTTTACCTTTATTATTATTATGATCATCATTGTTATTAATATTAAGCTTTGATTCAACATCTTTCTCCATTTCCCTTCTCTCCAAAATCATAAATTTCCCCCAATTTCAAACCCTATCACACCCATACTCCCAATTCCAATCTGTATCTGTATATATCTGTATCTATACAATCATATGTGTGTGTATATATATATATATATATGTATTCAGTATGTATAATCGTTTGTTTTCTGTCTCGAAATTAACGAATTTAAAACCCTAGGAAAAGTGAAATTAAAAGGGGAAATTTGGGGATTGAAGAATTAGGTCCTTTTTTTTTTAATTTTTATTTAATTTTTTTGTGATTTATTTTATTTTTGTTTTTTGTTTTTTTGGAAAGATGGAGGGAACAAAGTTAGAGCGAGAAAGTAGGGGTAGAGAGAGAAAAGAGATGGACACGTGTTGCTTGTAATTATAAATGCATCAAAAGCATGAATGAATAATTTTAAAAAATGATATATCTATATCTATTAATTTTTTTTGTTTGAACTTGCGTGTTTCACTCGCTTTATTAATCTTAAAAACAGACTCGTTTTATGATTTCGGGAGTCAAAGCAGGTGAAACTTTATGGCCATTAGGGTGGGGGAGTACCTCACCATCCCTCCCCATCACTCCCCACCTTTTTTTATCTTTCTCCACTTTTTCCCCATTTTTACAAGGTTTACCTCACCATCCTTTCCCACCCCTTTTTTTAAAATTTTTTTTTATTAAAAATCAGTTTATAATATATGATAATAATAATAATTTTAATTTTATTAAAATTGCAACAAAAACATTAGTTAACCAAAATATACAATAATTTTAATTCTATTAACATTAGAAAAAACATTACAACTTGTTGTGCTTTATTTCTTTTCAGCGGACTCCAAAGCTATTGTTAACTATAATATATAAACACTTTAGTGACTTTACCACTTCAACTCATTATATATATATTTTAATAAAATTATAAAATTAAATTATTATTATAAAGACAAAATGTATGTCTTTCTTCTTCTCTAGAAACACACAACATCATCAAAAAACACACAACAACAACTAAAGAATGCAAGCAAATGACAAAACTGTCAAAACATCCACCTAATCTTCAAACTCTTATCCCTAGAAACACACAGCAAAAAAACCCCATCAGGTGATTATCCGACGATACATCCCAATTTCTGGCCAAAATAAATACAAAATGTTTGGTCTTCTTCTTCTCTAGAAACATACAACAACAACATAAAAAAAGCACATAATTACCTGCAATAGAAAAAGGGTTTTTTTTTTTAATTTAATAAATTGAAAGGGGGAAGATCAAATTAATGGTCAAGTTGGGTTTGGGACCTCAAAATCTAGCCGTTTGAAAAAAATATATATTAAAATGATGAGTAACGGTCAAAAGGGGTGGTGAGGAAGCCGGGGAGGGGTGTGCCCAGTTGGATCCCCACCTTGCCGGCACCGAAGCCACGGAGTACCTCACCACCCAGTCACCGGCCCGGTCACCGCTTGCTCCCCTAGGCACTCCGAGCACCCTTATTAAACCATATAAATATCAAATATACCCATTTTAAATGTAAAAATATCAAATATACCCATTTTAAATGTAAAAATATCAAATATACCC
>JAOEHQ010014942.1:0-15520 GCA_025447715.1 Asclepias incarnata
TATACCCAAGCTTGGGTATAGATCTCCTCACACCTAGATATTTTAATATTTTTTTGTTTAATGAATAAATGATGGGGTCGCCTGAATTTCATGGATTAAAAAATAAAAATGTTATATATATAAAGTATCATATCGATCACATCATGGAATATGTTATCTGAGATTTCATTCGTAGGGAGTACGTTGACTATTGATGATATTTATTTATGTCCATGATTATTTTATAAATCATAAATGTACGTAATTATAAATATATGCATTATGGTAAAACCATTCTCGTAATTTCATCTAATGCATATGAGTATACTAACAAAATGAATCATTTAAGTGATCATCCATTATGCATTTTAGCATTTATGTCTTGTAAATCGTGCATCATTATGCATGCAACAAGAGCAAATACATAAGTAAAAAAAAATGAGGAGTTAAAACGCAAATGATAATTGGAATATACAAAGTCAAGATTATGGTCTTATATTAAAGTTCATTATTGCTAATTATAAACTCACGGTAATACTTTGTTAAATTGAACATATAGTGAGTTATTTCATTAACTAATGAAGTCCCCTTTGCAGTGAATCATCAATAAATGCAAGAAGTTCATAGAATCATGTATAAACGTATAACATGCACATACGTAACATTTAACCCCGGCCGGCCGGTCCGGTTTTAGTGGTCGGTTTCCTTGTTGAAACAAATGATTGGGACAAGTAATCCGATTTTCTAATCCCAAACAGGCTAATCAGCCGGGATCCACGGTTTGATGTACACCGCTAAACTAAATTATAATAAAACTAAGATACTTTCAAACTAGAACAAATAACACTACTATTAACAGCCTATCTTGAAATCAATTATTAAAAGCTTTATACCGAAAACTGAACAGGTTATAAAAATAATAATATGTTAGATTAAATAAATGTGAAGATTTATTTTCATTGAATACATTTTTATCACATGGATTGGTTCCTCAAACATAATAAAGTGCCAAAATATGATCAAGTCGTTCTCACATATGTTTATATATACCATTTAATAACTTCAAATATAAATTTAAATATAACTTTCACATCTTTATGTCATTCTTTTTAAAGTCGTCCAACGGCAATACACCAACCCCCGACCGGGTTTTGCTGACCCGTCTACTTACAACATCACCGGTTGAACCGGTCTTTCACATCCATTATATATATACCCCCTCTATGTTGCCTTGGTCACTCAGACAAAGTACTTATCAAAAGTCCAACAACAAGAATAACTTTCCCTTTGTTACAAGACGTAGAAAACAAAGCACACCTGAAAATCTAACCAAAAAATGGCAATCAATGGAGAGACGAGTAACGTTGAGACTAAAACCGAGTCAAATAATGGAGAACAAGTGAGCCGGCACCAAGAAGTTGGTCACAAGAGTCTCTTGCAAAGCGATGCTCTTTATCAGGTACGTGTAGTACGTGTTAATCATTCATTTTATTCATGATATGAACACGTAACATAATATGAAAAAAAAGTAAAAAAGTACGGACGTATAAAAGTTATTCGAATTTTTGTGTGTGTTTTCTAGTATATTCTTGAAACGAGTGTGTATCCAAGGGAGCCAGAACCTATGAAAGAACTTAGAGAGCTCACGACAAAACATCCATGGTAAGTCTCTCTGAAACACTTGTACATATGCATGCATGGTGAAGAAAGTTAATATTTATACAAGAGTTAATTACAAATATGGTCTTTATGGTTTCTTTCAAATTTCACATTTAGTCCTTTAAGATTAAAAACAACAAGCATCGTCCTTTATTTAAAAATATGTTTCATTAATGGTCCTTTATGTATAATAAATTTTTTAAATGACCTTTTTTTTTTACCTTTTTTGTCTTTATATATAAAGACCATCTTTGTAAATTTTTTTGCAAAGCACGAAAACCATTTTTATAACTCAAATGAGTTATAAAAGGTATGGTTTGTTCATGGACTAGTTTGGTCCGATTTTGACTATATTTTAAACTATACCGACATCTCCGGTTTCATCATATATCAAATCATATCAGACCAAATATATTGTCTGACCGGAACAGACTAAACTATTTAAGCCGGTCCATTTTTAAGTTCTTTTTTTACTCTTTCTTTTATTTCTATCTAATTTTATGCATATTTGTCTCAGCTTGTGTCAAGAAGATGCATAACAAGCACTCAAAATTAAAATACTTATATCAACTATAGTTGTAAGAGGGTAGATTTAAACCAGATACCATAACAGCTCTTAAATTGTGATTTTTATAGGTTTAAAGAAGAGGATATTTTTTGTATCTTGTCTGTCCGATTTTCACGGGTTTTTTTTTACTCCAACTATAGCCGAACCAAATAACCCGTTTCTTCTCAAAACTTAAACCGCTGGACTAGACTTTAACAACTCAACCCGGCCAAACCAACCCATATCCCCCGGTTTGAACGGTTCGATGAGCAAACCTAATAAGAATGGGCTCTATGCTTTGCAAAAAAAATTTACAAAGATGGTCATTATAAATAAAGACAAAAAGGTTATTTAAAAAGTTTATGAGTCATAAAGGACCATTAGTGAAACAAGTTTCTAAATAAAGGACATTACTTGTCGTTTTTAAACTTAAAGGACTAAATATGAAATTTGAGAGAAACCATAAAGTTTCCAAATATCGTGACATCACACAAATAGAATTGTTTTTGAATCTTTAGTAGTTCTAACTTATTTGTATTTAAACAAGAGAGAGGGGGAAAAACGGGTAAAGTTATATCTATTTCGGTTATTCGGGGAATTCAAGTCTTTTTATGTCAGATGTACGTGGCATAACAAATACCCATTGCAATTTGAAAAGAGTAATGATATTTCCGTCTAAAGTTTACTACTAAAAATTTTCCCAACTACATTATAAAGACACTTAATCAATGTATAAAATAAAATATAAATGAAAAAGAATAGATTCCACATGACATAATTTAAATGGAATTAGTAAGAAGTTTGGGAGGAAATCAATTGCTTGGATTATGTTTAACTTAAAGTTAATATGTGTGTTATAAGTTTTGACATATATTTTAATACCATTATTGAAAAATCTTGATATCAATTGCTCATAGGTACTTAACTTTCAAATGCATAACAAATTTAAATTTACACCAACTTAAATATTCAAAATAACATGCACTTTTTGTTATGAATAAAAGTGTATCACGCATTGCGTAGAGTTGTATAGTTTTACGCTGGTCCAATTTACATTCTCTAATAACATAAATTATTATAGTATATATTTTTGTTATCATAGTTCTTTTATTTAATATCCAAAATTGTTATTATATTGAATATATATATTCAGGAATATTACGACAACATCAGCCAATGAAGGACAGGTTTTAAACATGTTATTGAAGCTCATAAATGCCAAAAACACCATGGAAATCGGTGTTTTTACTGGTTACTCACTTCTCGCCACTGCCCTGCTTTTCCTAATGATGGCAAGGTATAGTGTGTATATATATATATATATAGCAACTATACACTTTTAAAAAAAAATATTATACGAATATAATGTTATATCGACAGTTAGAAATGTTAATATATTTATTTGTCTCTAATCTATATTAACTTATAATGTATTTGAAGGGTGTCTTAATTTTTAAAAAAGTTTAAACATTTCCTTATTTATCATTTCATTTAATATCATTTAATATTTATATTTATATTATTTATATATTAATTAATTATATATTATATTTAAATTAATTTACATAATCAATTTTAAATATTCTAGCAACAATAAAAAACACATTTTTTATATACCCGTGTGCTATGCAATCTGGAACCGACTACCGATGAAATCGGTTGCCAGCCACCATCACCTTTTGATACATGTACTGAATGAAGTTTACGAATTTCATATACATTATAATTTAAATTTTTTGAATAATCATCCACCGCTGCGCATCGCGCGGGTACATTTCTAGTTATAATAAGTAGCTTTGTAACTATTATTATTATTATTACAGATTTTAGCTATGGATATAAACAGAGAGAACTATGATTTGGGACGTCCCATAATAGAAAAGGCTGGAGTTGCTCACAAAATCGACTTTAAAGAAGGCCCTGCCTTGCCCGTTCTTGATGAAATGATTGCCGATGTATGACGTTAAAGTTATTTCTCATTTGTATCTTAATTTTGCTTGCTATAAGTTATGTTTCACACTCGATCAATCCCTATATCGTTCATATATATATATATATAAACCATGTTTTAGAAATATATTATCTGTATATAGTTAACAATTCACATTTTGGGTAATGAATAATAGGGAAAATATCACGGAACATTTGACTTCATATTTGTGGATGCTGATAAGGACAACTACATCAACTACCACAAAAGGCTAATCGATTTGGTCAATGTAGGGGGGTTGATAGGTTACGATAACACCTTAATTATGGAATGGCTCCGTGGTTGCCCCTCCGGATGCACCGATGAGAAAGCATGTAAGGTATTATAGAGATTTCGTGTTGGAGCTCAACAAAGCATTGGCTGTTGATCCAAGGATTGAAATTTGTATGCTTCCTGTTGGCGACGGAATCACCCTTTGTCGTCGTATCAACTGATTTTTTACGTATGGTTTTATGTTGTCCACCCAATGTAGGGGTGGATATGGATCTTAATTGTGGGTTGGTCCCAACATGAAGCGATCCATGTGATATTGTCTGTCTATCTCTATTATTATTATTGTCATTATGTGTATGGTACTATGTATTACGATGTGAAATTATGCGTGGGATGGGGTCCCCAAACTATGTATGTATATGTTTCGTCGGACATTTTAAGTTTGTATCACTCGTTGTAAACTTATCAATTAAGTTCCAACATTTGAAATCTTGGAAACGATTCAATAAAAACCAATCAATAATATCCTATGGCCATTTACTAGTGCAAAAAGAGGTTAAAAAGTTGTTCGTTTTCCCTTTTTAACTTTACATTAAGAGGAGTTGCCCCACTTATTATTAGCTCATAACTAATACTCGTTAGCATTACGTACATCAGACGTCATCCCCTCACCACTAATCAATAACTAATTTCTTATAACATATTCAATACATAACTAACCCATCACTAGTTTATGATCAAAAATTTTCTTTTAAGTTTGTAGCCATTGGTTGATGAAAAAAGAATTAAAAAGAAAAAGAAGATGATGCCTTTTCAGTTTTCACTTGTTATACGAAAAATGAGTTGTCTCAAAATGAGATAAAAATGAGTCAGCTCTAGTGGTGTTAACTCATTATTAAAGCAATAATAAGTAAACGATGAGTCCATAAGAAAGGCATTGGAAGAACTCTTAGAAATACGTTTTTCAATTTTTGATAACTTTATTGATGGTCCACATAAAAGACAATCATATGAGGTGAGTCCCATCGTCATTCCAATACAACTGAAATATATTTAGATGGTTAGAGCATCAGGTATGGTTCAGGTTCAGGTATGCAGAACCACCCAGAATGTCATCTCAGCACTGCATCAGCTTTCACCATTTCATTAATTTTAGGCTATTATAGAAGCAAAACACCTTTTTTTTTCTTTATTTACTTTTACAAATTACATAAATTATTTTTTAAACTACTTTTTATTCAATAATTTATTAATAAAAATACATTAATAATAAAAATGAACTTGATGAATGTACAAAGATGTTTACGAAGATATTCAAAAATGACCCTACGAAGATGTTCGAATGATCATGCGAAGATATTCAAGACCATACAAGAAGAAGAAACAGAAAGAAGGAGAAGAATCCGAGAAATCACTTCCTGATCCCATTCTTGATCTTATACATGTACATATATGTATTATTGTTTAGTTTTCGTTGGTATAAACATGTCCTTGGATCCGATTTTTGTGCAATGTATAAATACGAAATTCACATACGAAAAACATTTTAAGATTTAGTATCCATGAAGGTCCTTACCAAGAATGAGGAAGAAGAAGATAAGTTAGAGAGAGAGAGAGAAAGAGAGAGTAGATCCGAGAGAGAGGAAGAGGAGAGAGAGAGAGTATAACTAAAGACTCGAAACACGCTAAAACTTTCTAGTGGTACGATTAATTGTAATTTTTCGATAGCTTTCCATTGACTATAAATACGACTACATTAATTATTAAAATTTTTATTTTTGTTAAACTTTAAGCGTTTTCACATTTTATTGGCATTTCTATGACAACCAGTAATCCTTTCGATCTTGAATTCTCATGACGATTTTCCAAACACTTATTACTCAATAACTTGAATAAACATGAACTCGCGAAATTCGAACTTAATTCCCTAAAATTGTACTCGCACATGAACTTATTCTATTTATTTTAACTACAATAACACATAAGGTAAGACTACACAGGTCGCTCAGGTGACGGTTGTCACATCATTCTCCCGTTAAGAGAATTTCGTCCCGAAATTCAACTAGTACCAACACCCTCGAACAAATAGGGATTCTTCTTTCTCATATCATCTTCTCGCTCCCAAGCATATTCTGGCCCGCGCCTAGAATTCCATCTGACTTTAATGATTGTAAACTCAATCCTTTTTAACTTACGGACCACAATCCATAATCTCGATTGGCTTCTCAACAAAGTTTAACTTCTCGTCGATCTGAATCTCATCCATCGGAACATGTTGTGCTTCGTCCACTAAACACTTACGAAGGTTTGACACATGAAATACATTATCAACTCCATCAAGCTCTGGAGGGAGCTCTAAACGGTAAGCGACACGACCAACCCTTTTTGTAATCTTGAACGGTCCGATGTATCTTGGTCCTAGCTTTCCTCTTTTAACAAATCGAACCACGCCCTTCCAAGGCAATACTTTAAGAAGCACATTGTCTCCAACACTGAACTCCAAAGGCTTTCGCCTAACATCGGTGTAACTTTTACGTCGGTCTTGCGCTGCTTTCAGTAGCTCTTTAATCTGGACGATCTTTGCAGTTGTTTCTTCGATGATTTCAGGACCAATTAACTGGTTGTCACCTACTTGAGCCCACGCAACCGGTGATCTACACTTCTGCCCATACAAAGCTTCGAATGGTGCATATTGAAAACTCATGGGGTAACTATTGTTATACGAGAATTCCATCAATGGAAGATGAGTATCCCAGTTACCACCAAAATCTATTACGCACGCTCTTAACATATCCTCCAGCGTCTGAATTGTTCGTTCGCTCTGACCATCGGTCTGAGGATGGTATGTTGTACTCATATCCAGCTTTGTGCCAAAAGTCGTCTGAAATACCTGCCAGAATCTAGAAGTGAAACGACTATCCCTGTCTGAGATGATTGACACTGGCACGCCGTGTTTTGACACAATTTCTTTTATGTATAACTTCACCAAAGTCTGTGCTGGATCCTTCTCGCGAATTGCCAAGAAATGAGTAGACTTTGTCTTTTGATCAACAATTACCCAAATCATGTTGTGGCCGTCCCTCGTCCTTGGAAGCTTCGTAATGAAATCCATAGTAATCCGTTCCCACTTCCACTCGGGAATCTTCGGTTGTTCAACTAAACCTGATGGGTTTTAATGTTCGGCCTTTACTTGCAAACATGTTATACACTGGCCAACAAAAATATCAATATCTTTCTTCATCCCAGGCCACCAATACAACTCTCGCAAGTCATAATACATTTTATCCGAACCTGGATGTACTGAATACTTCGACCTATGGGCTTCGTCCAAAATTAACGCCCGTACATCACCGCACTAAGGAACCCATATTCTCTTGACAAAATACAATCCAACGTCTTCCTTCTTCACTAATTGCTTTTACAAACCTCGCAACTCTTCTTTGAGAAATTCTTGATTAGCCACGGCTTCTGATTGCGCTTCTATAATCCTGTCTCGAACACTTCTTTGTACCGTCATACTCATGGCACGCACTCGTCTTGGCTTAACCCTTTGCTTGCGGCTAAGGGCATCAGCCACTACGTTGGCCTTTCCTGGATGATAACGGATGTCACAATCATAGTCGCTGAGTAATTCGAGCCATCTTCGTTGCCTCATATTCAAGTCTTGTTGGTTAAATATGTGCTGCAGACTCTTGTGATATGTGTAGATGACGCTCTTTGTCCCATACAAGTAATGTCTCCAACACTTCAAAGCAAAGACCACTGCTCCCAATTCCAAGTCATGAGTGGTGTAGTTCTTTTTGTTAACTTTCAACAGACGAGGGCATATGCAATCACTTTGCCCCGCTGCATCAATACACATCTCAAATCCTGACTTAAAGCGTAGCAATAAACCACAAAGTCATCAGATCCTTCTGGCAAGCTCAAGATCGGTGTGTTACACAACTTATCCTTCAGAATCTGGAATGCTTCTTCTTGCTTTTCTCCACACATACTGCCTATCTTTCTGAGTTAGTTGAGTAAGCGGCTGAGCAATCTTTGAAAAGTTCTCTATAAATCGCCTGTAATAACCAGCTAATCCAAGAAACTGTCTGACCTCTGTTGGCGTCTCAGGTGTCCTCCAATTCTTCACAGAATCAATCTTGCTAGGATCTAGTTGAATGCCATTCTTGTTAACCACATGCCCAAGGAAACGGACCTCTTCTAACCAGAATTCACACTTAGAAAACTTTCCATACAACTTCTCATTCCTAAGTAATTCCAGCACTTTCCTCAGGTGATCCGCATGTTCTTCCTGTGTTCTCGAATAAATCAAAATGTCGAACACAATCACAAACATGTCTAAATACGGCCGACACACCCAATTCAACAGATCCATAAACACTGCTGGCGCATTTGTCAATCCGAACGGAATCACTGAATTTGAAATGTCCGTAACGTGTCCAGAAAGCAGTCTTCGGTATATCATCTTCATGGACATGCAACTGGTGGTACCCTGAACGCAAATCAATCTTGGAAATGTACTTTGCACTCTGGAGTTGATCAAATAGGTCGTCGATTCTGGGAAGAGGATAACGATTCTTCACATTTAACTTGTTCAGCTCACGGTAATCTATACAAGTTCTGACAGAACCATCCTTCTTTTTGACGAATAAGATCGGTACTCCCAAAGGTGAATGACTGGGTCGAATAAAACCTTTCTCTTGAAGCTCTTGTAACTGAGTTGCCAATTCTTGCATTTTTGACGGCGCTAATCTATAAGGAGACTTTGCAACAAGAGCAACATCAGGAATAAGATCAATACGGAAATCAGGTTGTCTCAACGGTGGCAAACCGGGAAAGTCATCAGGAAAAACATCCTTGAAGTCACGAACTATAGGAACATTCTCTATCTTGACCTTCTCGCCTGTCGCACTCATAAGTCGTAACTTTGGCGACTTCGATTGTTTACTTTGAATTTCTAGCATTCCCCCGTTAGGAAAAGGTATACGCACGATTTTGTCTTTACATAAAACAACGACATCTACTAGCGACATTCAATCCATTCCTACTATTACATCAATTAAAGCTACCATATCGAAAGGAATTAAGTCTATCAAGAATGGATGACCATCAAGCACTAGAGTGCAATCACGAATCACTTGATCCAATTTAACTAACTCACCGTAAGCCATTTCGATGTTAAAGTACAAGGACACAGAACTTGGTTTAACATTCAACAAGGGAATAAGGTCGGTGGAGATAAAACTTTGATGTTGATGTGAAAGAGGTTGTCAACAATCCATTGGTGGAGTACATTGACAATTAATGCTTTTGGATTGTCTTCTTGTTCTTTTGCTATTTCAGGTGAAAGAGAAACTTGTGAATGGACTTACACATTCTTGGATCTTTCCCAAAGAGGATAAGGTAGATCACATGACCTGTTGCATGTCAGTCATGTGACCTCTTTGGGTTTAAGTTTTCTCTTTCATTTTTCCGCCTATATTTGACTTACGGTGATAGGATAAGATCAATACATCATCTTATGAAATGGCTCGCTGAGGACTCGCCGAAGACACACTTCAGCGACTAAGTCTTCGTTAGCGAATCTTGGTCCTAACATAATTAACATTTGAATTTTGGGGTATTTTTGACATTTCGCATTTTGAAGATTTACGAGATTATAAAAAGGTTGTAAATGCTTTATAAGGGATTATAAATGGTTTAAGCTATAGATTAGCTAAATATTTTATGTTTGTCCCATTGTAGGTAACAAACTCGATCCAAAAAATATCATATAGATAACATACTTTCAAGTTGTATTCTATTGTAAGCTATGTACCCAAAATATACCAATGTATACAACATACTTTCAAATTTTGTTCCATAATCAACAAGAAATGCTTACGTGAAATAATTTTATAACGACATATCATCATGAAAAGTTTTAATCTAGTAACCACAAAGTATGTATATAACTAAAATATAGCTAAAACCCTAAATAAAATGGGATATAGTTTAATTTACTCGAATAATTCTGGGGATATTCTTGTAGGCTTTAACGAAATTGACATTGACATATAGAATACACGAGCAATACATGTAACGCTTCTAAGAAATTCACGGCGTGTTCATATAAGTTGATTGATGAAAAACCACACAAATAAAGCAAAACATAGAATTAAGAACAACATTAATGTTGTTTTTCAGAACTTCTTGCAAACAATGAAACATTTATGTAATAGCACTCAAACCTATACAAGTTCAAAGACTTAGATAGCCCATGTTAAATGTTGAGGTAATCAGCACTCAAGGGCTTCAACACATGACTAGCTTGTGTCTCAATGTAGTTCAAGTGCTTTTTTGGCAAATGCATGAAGACAACCCAATCCTCGTTATTTATTGGACTGCACATTGTCATCACAAAACAATCTTTCCTATCAGACGGGACATGGCATGATCCAAGTGTCACTTTACCCCACCCAAAATCTATCGCGTCCATGGTATCAAACCTTTGTCCTGCCGAAATTGAGAATGACATCCCTCCATCGACAAATGCCTTTGATATTAGTGGTCGTGGTCGTTGTTCTTCCACCCAATCTATTATATCCAAGAAATGCTCTTTCGTAGTAGCAGTCTGCAAGAACTCGTGAACATCTGTAGCTACATTGCTCAATGACATACCCTTTAACTCCTAATGTATCAAATAGAGTCAATCAATCCACAAAAATCAAACATTATATATATTTGTCCCTTAGATTAATGAATAAGAGTTATGTTTGTCATGGGATTTTTTCAATGAAATGCAATATTATCTTTATTAAATAAGTTCAATTCAAGGTTTACATATACATATACATATACATATATATATATATAAATTACCTGTGGTTTTTTCGACCCAAAGGGCATCGATAAAACATTTCCAAAGTGTGAGGCCATTAGTTTTCCTTTCTCATCATCACCTCCATCGCTCAACCTTCTCCTTCCATCAACGGGAACAACAACATTGCATGCTTCACTATGTTTCCCAGAGTGTTCCATGCTCAATGCAACTTGCTTCCACAAGAAAGAAGTGAATGCAACTACCTTTGACCTCCTACACCCATTTTCACTTGCCAGCATCTGTAGCTTTGTAAGTTGTTCACCTTTAATGTAGTACACGCGATTAACAAGTAAATAGTCATCATTGACATCACTTATGTCCTCGGTTAGGTTGGATGGTGGTTGAAACAGAGCAAACACATCGTCAATTAATGGCGAATAACTGGTTGGGGACCTTGGTTTCAGGTAAGACCTTCCAAACGAAGGACGTATAGATGTGGTTTTAGATCGAGTTATGTCCGCCCATGCTGAGATGAACATGTTTGCAGAGTACCCGTCAGTTAAGCGATGATCAGTTACCGAACTTATTACTATTCCATCGCAGTTTAGCTTTGTAACCTGTATTTAATTTACTGTGAGAAATCCTCTTATAATTAATTAATCAATTCATCCATAATAATACACTGACAGATCCAAAAATAAATACCTCTTAGACTAAAGTTATAACGTGTTAGAACGAGTTTTAGTCAAAATGGACCGATTCAAAACAATTTTAAAGTTTTTAATCCAAAACAAGTACGGTTGGATCGTGTGGAAAACCCCTGTCTCTAGAGACAAATGTCAACAATTCGATCATCAATCCCTACAAAATGCCCTAAGGTCTTTTTAGAAGTAGTTTTTCTACCTTAGGGTAGGGATAAGGATGTCTACTTCTCACCTGCCTCATATCTCGTGGAAAACAAAATTGGATACGATTGTTACTTTTAATTAGATTTTTAGTTCGGCCAAATTTATTCGCTCACATGTGTATGTAGAAGATTTCAAGTTCTTGAAAGAAAAAAAAGGTTATGTTTGATATTAACTTTATATAGTTAACTAGGAGTTTTTCTTTGGAAAGTTCAAACACTTTCTAGTGCACTTTAATTAAGGCTTTATATTGAAAATCAGCATCTATTATTAGAAAATTTTAAATCTGCTAAAAGATCTTTTAGACTTCTACAATAGTTAAAAAGTTATTTTATTTAAATTTAAGTAAAAAACATAAAATGTGTTCTATTAATAATCTTTCTACTAAATAAAGTAGAAATCCCAAAGATATTTATATAAAAAAAAAATCATACGTGGCATAATCTAATGAGCTACTTCACGTTTTCTCGATGACCATGACGTCATTATTTTCATTTTAATTTAATTTAATTCCCTTTTTCCTCCACAAATAATAAATTAAAATAAAAAAACATTTCTTCACCTATCTTCCAAACACACAATATGTTCCTAAAACTGTCTTGATATTCTATTTTATGTTCACTCACTAAATAATGAGTTCATTCTACTATGAATGCTATATGTTTGATTAAATTTACAAATATGTCTTGGAAAAAAAAAGTGTTATTTTTAACCACCAACGAGAACCAACATAAACAATCGTCGGATGTCAATGGTAAAAGGTATTTACTCCCGCCGCATTCCAATGACACTATGCTAGTAGGACAATTCTAATGTAGTAGCAGGCAAGTCTCAGAACCTACCTTAGTTTCAAAAAAATTTAGACATTATGATAATTTTTTCGAAAACCAATGTTAAAATATGGTCAGGACCTACCCTATATTTTTTGTGAACAAAATATTTACATTGAACTTAAACTAAATCATTAAGTTTTGTGATAGTTTATCAACCACTTAAAAATTAAAATGTATTTAGTTAGCCCAGTTAAAAAAAAAAAAAAAAAAACCATGCTGCCATAAAAGTAAAAAAACCAGAAAAATTAGTTTTAAGTTGTGGTTATTTTTTTATGCTACTATCATTATATAGTTTTATTTTTATAATGTATTGGTAATGTAAACATTATTAACAATTAGAAAAGGAACCCGCACAATGCGGCGGTGGTGGTGGCGGCTGCGAGTGGTAGTGGTGGTGGCGTGACGGGTGGCGGCGGTAGTATGGTTATTATTGTAAAAGTTATTGATGTAAAAGGGGGTAGTGTAATCATTTTAGGAGTTAAGGGATTTTAAGTGGGCATTTTGGGTTATCAACTTCTTAATTGAAAAAGGGAGAGGGGGGTAAATGTTTTATAATGTATTATAGATAGTATAACCGTCCCTATATCGAATTCATGTTTATATGAAGTGGTGAAGCTACATGGAGACCAATGGTGACCGTAAGGATCCCACAATGTTTAGAACCTGAAAGCATGACCTTTTCGCAACTCGTAATAGATAATCAACCTAAAAGTATTATCATAATATTACCCGGGTATCATCCGGGTGCTTTAGCTAGTTGAGAAATATTGGAGGATGTTATAAGATAGAATCAACATGGTATCCCACATCGCTTGGTGAGAAAAAAAAATTGCTTGGGGAAGTCTTATATAAGAGGCTGGGTACCAATAAATTTAACTGGGAACCAAATAACCAATAGCCAATAGGATCGGTTTTCTTTTACTTTAATTGATTAGTGAGAAGTTAATAATTATTGGATGAGTTTATATTAAAAATTATAGTTCTATTTTTTTAGTTAGGCCACTGTTAAAAAGTCAAAGATAAAATGAAATTTAAAAATAATTATATATTTGATTTGATACATAAAAATGTGACAATTAGGAGGTTAAATCATTTTGTAACCTTTTTTTTAGCTGGTTAGATCATTTGATCAGGCTTTTAATTTAGTTTAATTATACCCTTGTATTGCCTGCGCTTTTTACATGACAAAGTATATATATATATATATATTAGATTATTAGCCCGCGTAAAATGCGGGTAGAATGTATATTTAAGGCATGTTATTGTTTCATATTACCGTACATCGTAAAGTATAGATAGTATATGTTAAAAATGATAATATTAGCTCATGATAAGTTAATACATCCGTACATCGTAAAGTATAGATAGTATATGTTAAAAATGATAATATTGGCTCATGATAAGTTAATACATGGATAATATTTACTTATTAGCAAGCATTCAAATTTTTTTAATTTTTCGTATTAAAAATCATTCAAATCTAACTAAATTCACTGATCACTAAATTTTATTTTTTTTCTAATTAAAATATTTATAACATCATCAAAATTATCTAAGAGCTATAAATCAAATTTTAAAATCCATCTAAAAATTCACACTTCTTCAATATTGATTTTAAGTTTTTTTTTATTATATATTAAAAAAGATTAGAAATTAGAGACTAGAGATGGTTTTAATAATTAATTGTTATTTTGTTAATTATTCTATTGCTCATCTGGATTTCAATGTCGTTAATAATCATTTCTGCCAAGTAATTGGATGCCTTTCGATCATTTTCCCAGTCATTCATTGCTTTATCGTTATGTAGACTTTTAATGTTGCTTTTCACATACATATATTATAACTTTATATTATTCTAAATTAATATGTAGAAATTATCTGTCTAATTAATATGTAGAAATTATCTATAATTTATAATACTATATAAACTATTTACTCCCTTTCCTTTCCTCATATTTAAAGATTCAAACTTTAATATACCAATGCCACTCTACAAGGCTACAACCATTAATGATTAGTTTATATTTTTCTTTAAATATGTAATCAGACATTATCATTTAAATAATTATTTTATTTAATCATCAATTTAATTTATATAACATATATTTTATAACTTTTATTTATAAAAAAAACTATCTTCCGGTATAACGAATAATTATTGAACACCGCTAATGAAAAATGTTTAATCTTGTTGCTTTGTGCAAGTATCATGCAACCCCTAAAATTAATTAAAGCATTTTTTTTATAATTAATTCTAACTAAAATATGATATACACAATTACATAACCCATATACTATATTGTACCTATTTTTAAAGTATTAAAATTAAAAGTTAAATTATCATAAAAGAAAAATACATATGATCTCTTGTCTAAATTATAAAACAAAAATATTGACTTTTAGCACAATATCAATCTTAAAACTAAAAAAAGAAACAACCATCATAGTATCACTTATCACTATGTATTTCTCAACCAATATTAACAATTTTTTATGACATAATATATCATCTCAATATATTGCGTGAGTATCATGTTAGTTTGTAAACTTAAGTTCATACACTTATTAATTTAAGACCGAAGATATATT
>JAOEHQ010014953.1:0-15519 GCA_025447715.1 Asclepias incarnata
GCGCTCATATGGGTTGCCACGTATGCATTTTACATAACATAGCCAAGAATACAAAGGTGCGTACATTACATAGCCAATATGTAAGGTCACTACACAACATAACCATTTTGTCATAGTTGGTTACATTCATATGCCCTTATCCCTTAAGAAAAAGCTATTGAAGAGTTTAATTCCATTGGAATAAGAAAAAAAAAATTAACTATTTTTCAAGATTATAGTTCAAATAAAATAAATATTAAAATAAAACAAATAATCATTTTCTTTAAATTGGAAATCATTGTGAATTATAATTTTTCGTGCATCAGTGTATATATTTATGCTTTATGAATTTCCGTACACCAGTTTTATTATGATCTAATGGTTAACATCTTATCGTACTTGTTATTTTTTTTAATACTTAGTTTTATAAAATTCAACCCCTAATTTTCATTGTACCCTCTTAAATCTTTCACTTTAACCGCTTACAATCTCTCAAAGTCATTTTCTTTGTACAAAATAATAACAAATAAACTTTTTTTTATTATTATTATTTAAGTTAAATGTTGACAAAAACAAAAAGTCTATGACTGATTAAAACATTGAAAATTGAAAACCCTCGAAGTAAAAAAAAAATCATAATTTTTGACCAAAACTCATCACTACTTGTGTCACAAAAGTCCAAATTGGCGAAGCACACTCAAAGTCTGGAACTCGACCTTCGAAGTCTAAATCACTGTGGTAGTAGTTATCAATGTATATTATCTATACCACGTTATAAAGCAATTGAAATTTTCATTAACGAAAGTATTTTAATATTTAATATTTCTAAGTATTTCCTTATTTATCATATCATTTAATGTTTATTATTTAATGTTTTTATAATATATATTTTATATGTTAATTACTTATATATTATTTCTTGATTAATGATTAATTTACATAATCAATTGCAAGCAATTACAAAAAACATATATTTTTTTTCTATGTGTTACGTATCTAGAACCGACAGTTAGAAAAGCAGGTTGCCAGTCACCATCACTTTTTGATGAATACATTAAATGAAGTTAACGAATTTCATGTACACTAAAATTTAAATTTTTAAATATTCATCTAGTACTGCGCATTGCGCGGATATATTTTCTAATCCATTATAAAAAGTTTTCAATTTTTTTAATTACTTCAATTTTAAATATACAAAAACTCAATTCTACAACTTAATGTTAATTAATATCTATCTTGTCTAATAAAACTTTTCATTTATTTTGTACGACATAACATTCGTTTTTTAAAGTTTAATTATAAAAATATCAAACATTCAATAAAAAATAAACTTTTTCATAATTTAAAATAAACATAAAATAACATTTTTATTGAAATTTTTTCAAAAAAATATGATGTAACAAATTATGTTAATTTTCCGATTATTAAACCATATATAAAAATCACCAAAATTTTTTTACCCGGAACAACTCGTGGCAAGAGTTGATGGGCATGCTCCGGAAGTTGTGGGCGTAGGGGAGCAGGCTCCGGATGCTGCGCGGGTAGATGTTACTGCTCCTGTCGGTGAGATTAATCAAGTTGGTCAGCAAGCTGCACAGATTGTCGTTCCGGATCGTCACGCAGAGGTGAGGAGAGTTCCCATTCCTGGTGACAAAAGAAAAACCATAGCAGGTATTCCATTGGAGGGAGCTCTGAAAAGAGTCTGGAGCAGCCAGGATGTGGGGCCTTCTGACAAGCCTGTCAGGTCCAAGAAGAAGAAAGGGTCGAAGTTCAGTGCCAAGGATTTCCAGCTTCAGGATGAGGAAGTTCCCGCAGGAGACGATGGTATCACCCCGGCTGCGGGTGTGGACAAAGAAGTGCTCCATGTGTCCAGTTCGGAAGATACCAAGAGCGTGAAAGCTCCGTTCAAAGGCATGAGGGACATAGAGTATGAGGAGGAGCTCGAGGGGCTATTCATTCCTCCCTTCGTCCGTGTCCAGCACGAAAGTCTTTTGGAGGATGATGAGGATCGCATGGACTATGTCCGAAACGTCATGGTTCCCAAAAGACTTCAAGCTGCGGAGGATCTGTCCGATCAACATTTTCTCGATTTCGCCAACCGATCCCTCTTTGATCAGATCACGGCACAGGTTCTTTCTTTAACTTAGTTATATGTGGATTTTTTGCTACGGGATTATTTTGGTAATTAAGGCTGGCATTATTTCACAGGTTCAATACCTACGGCGCTTCTCCATGGCAAGTGAGCACAGGTATCATTTGCTACGGGAGAATGCCCGGCTTCAGAAGAGGGTGGCGGTTTTCGAGCAAGATGCGGAACACATCCGGAGGGGTGAACAGTTTGAGGACCTTCAAAATCAGATAACCGCCAAAGACAAGGAGATTAGGGAGTTACAGGCTGAGAGGAATGACTGGAAAGAGAAGTTTGAGAAAGAGATGAGCAAGTCGGAAGTTGACGCGGCAAAGTTGCTGGTGGAAGAGGGCAAGGTTAGTGAGCTTACGGCCCTGGTTGATAGTCTCTGGATCGAAGGTAACACACTTCGTGGAGAAGTTCAAAATTTTTCAGAGCAAGTTGGGCAAGCATTGGAGGAAAAGAGATGTCTGGCAGAGGGGATTCCGTGTATCATCCGTAAATTCTTGAAAAGCGATGAATTTAACAAGGAGATGGGGGCCGTTCAGGAGTTGGCTATGGACGCCGGGGGTCATCAGGCGATGGGTAGGCTCCGTGCAAAGTTCGGTACTAGGTTGGATGTGACTCGTTTGGAAGATTACAAGCCGGAAGCTTTTGCGGCTCTCATATCAGCAGGGGATCAACTTGGGGAGAGGGACTTTCCATTCCTTTCACGTCTGGCCTCAAGTGTGGATCTTCCTGTTGGTGAGTTTCTGCATTTGGAACCGGAAGCCTTGCCGGACGACGCAACTTGAGTTCACCTATCTCTTTTTATTCGTTCTAAGTAATTTGATGGTCGTATGTGGCCTTGACATTAGTCCCGGATGACTGTATTTTTGAAACAATACTCTGTTTACTTTATTATGCCTTACGCAATGCTTCCCCATACTTAGTATTTAAGTCTTTTGTGTTGGGTGACTCGTGTTATTATTTTTGTTATCGAATTTACTTGTTTGCAGGACTCGTATTGTTTGGGTCCGGGTATCCCCCGAGTAATCCGTTTTATGATTTGTCCAGATGTAGTTTGGGTTTTTATGATGTAAGTTAATAACAGGATACATCTTTTTAGATAGGGATTTCTTCCCTTCTTGACTCTGTATCCGGAGCTGGACAGGTCTATATTGAAATAGGGATTCATTCCCTTTTTGACTCTGCAGCCGGAGCTGGACAGGTCTATATTGAAATAGGGATTCATTCCTTTTTTGACTCTGTAGCCGGAGCTGGACAGGTCTATTATTGAAATAGGGATTCATTCCCTTTTTGACTCTGTAGTCGGAGCTAGACAGGTCTATTATTGAAATAGGGATTCATTCCCTTTTTGACTCTGTAGCCGGAGCTAGACATGTCTATATTGAAATAGGGATTCATTCCCTTTTTGTTGAATGATAAGACTTGTAAATCTCACACACAAATACAAAATGATAATGTAAATGTGTTTTTTCATTAGTAATATGTTTTGGCCGCAGCCTTAAAACATCCTGCGGCTTAGGCAGCTTGATTTTAATTACAAAGTGTAACTGCCTCATATACTGGGCCGAGTCAGTAATGATTAAGAATGTAAGAAAAGTAGTCATTACATGTAGCATCTCTGGAGTTGCATGCCATTCCATGTTCTTGGTAGTTCTTTACCTTCAAGAGTCGAGAGCTTGTACGAACCGTTTCCGCAGGCTTCCTGTACCATGTATGGACCTTCCCAATGAGGCCCTAGTTTCCCCGTACTCTCTGTTTTGCTAGCATCGTTATTGCGAAAAACATAATCTTCGGGTAGGTAGCTTTCCTTACGCACCCTTTGGTTGTAGTACTTTTGCATTTGTTTCTTGTGTTGGGCTTCCCGGATAGCTGCCATTTCCCTCCTTTCTTCAAGTAAGTCGAGGTTGACACATAGCTGCTGTGCATTCTCGCTTCATCAATGAATCTCCTCTTTGTTGGTACACTCACTTCTGGGGGAATCATGGCTTCGGACCCGTACACTAGGCTGAACGGGGTCATACCATTGTTATTTTTTGGTGTTGTGTTGTGTGCCCACAATACTTGGTGTAGCTCTTCAAGCCATCCAGACTGACTCCTTCCTAATCTTGTCTTGATGCCTCTTACAATCTCTTTGTTGGTCGCCTCAACCTGTCCGTTGGCCTGCGGATGTGCCACGGACGCGAAGGATTGCTGTATTTCCAAGTTTTCACAGAATGTTTGGAAAATCCCTTTGCAAAATTGCTTTCCATTGTCACTTACAATTATTCTTGGAATCCCGAACCTAGTGACAATGTGCTCCCAAACAAATTTCCCCATATGCCTCCCGGATATGCATGCCAGTGGTTTTGCTTCTACCCACTTTGTGAAATAATCTATTGCCACTACCACAAACTGTAATCCTCCGGGTGCTTTCGGAAAGGGCCCTACGATATCTATTCCCCATTTTAGAAAGGGCCACGCGGAGGTTACTGGTATGAGCTCATTTTTTGGTGCTATAGCCGTGGATGAGTGAATCTGACAGGAATCGCATGCTTGTAACTCTTCCACTGCACTTTTATGCATCGTTAGCCAATAGTATCCCAGGGTATGAATTTTTGCTACTACCGTGCGTGGTCCGGAATGGAGTCCACATGATCCTCGATGTACTTCTTGAATGATGGCACTAGCTAGTTTCGGACCTATGCACTTCAACAGGGGTCCCAAGAATGACTTTCTATATAACCCTTCTTTCTAGAGTATGTACTGGGGAGCATTAACTCGTATCTTCCGGGCTTGGTTTCTGTCTTCTGGGAGTATTCCACTTGTGAGATAATCTATCATTGGGGTCATCCAAGTCAGACCCTCTTCTTCTATGGTTTCGACTGTCGGGTCTTCTTCTATCGAACTCTTCTGCAACGTTTCTACCAGCACCTTCTTCGTTAGGTGGGCGAATGACGTGGATGCCAACTTGCTTAACGCATCCGCAATTTTGTTTCTAATCCTGCTTATGTTCTGGATTTGGAATGTTCGGAATTGTTGCACTATCTCCTTCACTTTTTCAAGATACTTTTTCATAAGCGGCTCTTTTGCTTCATAGGTCCCCTTCACCTGAAATGCTACTATTTGCGAGTCTACGTAGGCATGTATGTGCTCTACTTCCATCTTTTTCGCGATCCGTAAGCCTGCAGAAGAGCTTCGTATTCCGATGCATTATTGGACGCCTTGAAATTGAAACGCAGGGCATATGTGAACTCTTGCCCCTCCGGGCTGGTAAGTATCAATCCTGCGCCGGAGCCATCCGTGCTGGATGCTCCGTCGGTAAATAGCTTCCATACTGGTGGTGTACTGAGTTCAGAGTTGTCCATTAACGTTTTCTCCGGCTCTTTTCTTTTGCCTTGTATGCTCTTGCCCGGCGTTTCTGCAAGAAAATCTGCTAACACTTGCCCCTTAATTGCGTTTCTTGCCAGAAATCTATTTCGTGCTCCCCTAGCTCCACTGCCCATTTTGCTAACCTTCCGGACATCTCTGGTCTATTCAGGATTTGCTTGATAGGCTTATTTGTCAAGACTTGAATTGAATGTGCTTGAAAGTAGCATCTTAGCCGTCTTGCGGCATGGATCAGTGCTAGGGTTAGCTTTTTCAATTTCTGAATAACGTGTCTCCGGGCCTTGTAATACTCTACTTACAAAATAAACTGGTCGCTGCCCCTCTTTTTTGTCTGCAACAAGGACTGCGCTACCTGTCTCTTCAGAGGCGGCCAGATACATCTGTAGGGTTTCCCCTTTTTCCTGAGAGGTGAGGGTAGGCAGGCTGCTTACATATTCCTTTATAGACTTGAAGGCCTCTTCAGCTTCGGCTGTCCATCTGAACGATTGTTTGTCCAAGCAACCTTTAAGTGTCTTGAAGAAAGGCAGAGATCGTTCCGCGGATTTTGATAGGAAACGATGAAGTGCCGCAAGCTTGCCGTTCAGACTCTGCACTTCTTTGAGCGAACGTGGAGACTGCATTTCTCTGATTTCTTTTATCTTTTCGGGCGATGGCCGGATACCTTGCTTTGTGATTACGTGACCTAAAAATTGCCCTTCTTTCATCCCGAAATGGCATTTCTTTGGATTTAACTTCATACCGATAGAGCTTAAGGTACTGAAAGTTTCCTGAATGTCCCATAACATGTCTTCTTCCGTACGGCTTTTGAAGACCATGTCATCCAAGTATGCTTCCAGGTTCCTTCCGATTTTTCTTCCAAATGCTTTATCAATCAATCTCTGGTATGTGACCCCGGCAGTCTTGAGCCCAAAGGGCATTTTCTTAAAGCAGTAGATACCTTCTCCAGTATAAAATGTTGTTTTGTCTTCATCCTCGGGATGCATCTGGATCTGGTGGTACCCTTTGTAGGCATCGAGGAAACGTTTCAAACGAAAGCCAGATAAGGACTCAACCTTCCAGTCAATTTCCGGAAGAGGGTAGCAATCTTTTGGGCATGCCTTGTTAATGTCTGTGAAATCGACGCACATGCGCCATCCTACGTCATGTTTCCTCACCATTACCGGGTTGGCTACCCAGCTTTGGTGTTTGACCTCTCGGAGGATCCCTGCTTTTACTAAATCTGCCACCTGCTCCTGTGTCGCTTTAGCTCTTTCCGACGCTAGGCTTCTTCGTTTCTGCTTGATTGGTTCAACATGGGGTCTGGCATTCAACTTATGTTGTGTATCAAATGTCTCGTCACCAATTTTAAGTTGTCTGGGGACTCCCGTCATATCGGTCGGGGTCCATGCGAATACATCCGCATTCAATCTGAGTATATCTGTTAACTATTTCTTTATTCGGGTTGGGAGTTGCTTTCCAATTTCCACGAGTTGCTCCGGATATTTAGGATTGACACATATTTTTTCTTCGTCTTCTACTGTTTCTTCTTTCCGTGTCGGTGCCGGGGTTGGAGCGGCCTCAATTTGCGCACAGTGACCCTCCTTTTTGTATTCTGACCTTACGTGCCCTATTCCTGCCCTGGTTGGGAATTTAGCTAGACCGTGGAGTGGGGAGGGGAATACTCCCATCCATCGCATAGCTGTTCGTCCAAGAATGACGTTGTATGGGGATTCTGCTCGAATAATGACGAAGATGAGATCCTCTGTTCTGATCCGGGGGGGTTCTGATGGTGACCCTTAGTTTTATCTCTCCCAATGGCCATGAACGTTCTCCAAAAACCTACGAGCGGATGGGTCGAGTCTCTTCGTAACATCTTCAGGTTGGGTTTGAGCTTCTGAAAACAATGTTCGTACATTATCTCGCAGCCACTGCCAGTGTCTAGATGTACCCTGCTAACCGGATGGTTTCCGATGATAGCTCGAATGAGTATTGGGCCCTCTGAAGCATGCTCCGCGGGGACTGCTGGGAAGCTTATCTCCGCATTTTCCCATGTTTCTGCCTTCTTCTTGGTGTCTGTACGCTCCCTGCGGTAGTCGACCATCGCAATTGGCTCATCTAACGGTTCCTGCTTTTGAACAGCTGTTTCTGTCGGTGTTTGTCTTCCGGGCTCGGTTTTTGGTCTTCTGTTCTTGATACCCTTTAGTAGGTGAGATAGTCGACCTGACCTTATTGCCTCATTCCTCTTTTTAAAACCCTACACTCATCCGTATCATGACCAGCATCGTTATGATACTCCCAAAACTTAGCTGGGTCTTTGCCCTTTCCCTTGTTCCGATCCCGCAGCTGTATCTTTTCAGTTGCCAACACATCTCGCGGAGCCTTTAGGGTGTGACTTAACATGCCTCTGTTGTGCTGACTGGCGCTAGGTACGACTGGATATGGCGAGTATCTGTCCCCTCGATGCCCCTTTCCTCTGTGTTCGTTTCTGTTACCCTCTCGGTTCCAGGGTTGTCTTTGGCTTTGGATGGTAGGGCTACCTACATCTCCGGCTGTTTCTTTTGCCGTCAAGAAGATGTAAGTTTTATCCATCAAGGCCGTATAAGTGGTCGGCAAGTTTGTGGAGAGGAATTCCACTAAATTTTTGTAACGCAAGTCGTGCACGAATCCGGAAATCTTCTGATCCTCATTTAGCCCCTTAATCAAAGACGTTTCATCTGTATATCTTGTGATGAACTGGAGGACTATCTCTCCTTTTAATATTATGTGCTTCCAGATGAATCTTTTTGTATTTCCGCTGCTGGATAAAGTGTGATCGAAACTTTGTCTTGAGGTCTTCAAAACTTGTTACACTTCCAGTAGGAAGTCTATCCAGCCACGCTCTTGCCGTATCTTTCAAAGTTAGAGCAAACATATGGCACGTCACGGGCATCGTCCATCTTTCCATCCGGATTATTCCATTGAAATGTTTCAAATGGTTATCTGGGTCTTCTTTACCATCATACGTGTCGATTCCTTTCGGCAACCCGGCACCCTAAAATTGATTACTTTTCTGCTCACATTGTAGAGACGGTGCACTAAAACTCATATTTAGTGATATTTTAAGTGGATAATTATATGTAGTGATATTTTAGACATTTATATTTAGATGTTTTAATTTTTTTTAAAAATTTAAAGCCTAATGTACATTCAAAAGAAACTTTGTCTTTCAAATAAATATAAATACAAAAACATTTTTAAAACTTAAGTTAACAAAAATAGTTAAAATATATTAATTACGTTATAATCAGTTATATAAATAAAATAAAAATTGTGCATGTGTATGAAATTTAAGATTCAATATTATTTTAATTTATATAAATTCAATTTAATAAGTTGTAGAGATTTTTTATATAAGGAACTTTAGTTTTAGATAAATTGAGATTCATTTAAATTTAATTAATTGTTAAAAGACTTTTTAAACAAAAAAGTCTAATTTTATGTCAATTATTGACATTAAGTTAAATTTGATAAACTATAGGAACGTTTAGTTTAAAAAGTTTTGATTGGTCAATTTGAAAATTAAACATTATAATGGTTAATTGGATTTTAGATTAAGTAACTTTTATTAATATTAATATGAAAAAATAAATTTTTATTACCATCTTACATATATCAATGATGGCACATTTTGATGTTCTGGTCCAAACGGGACTATGGAACTTATGGAAAAACGACAAGAAAATCTGTTTTTCAAGCGAAATTAACCAAGGCGGATGTTCTCTCGATGAAAGTGTATAATTTTCTTTCAATCGGATATCTAACAGGAATAAAATACAATAACAAAAGAAAAGAAAAGATTAAAAAATATAAATAAATTTAAAATATAAAAAAGAAAAGAAAAAGAGCCATGCAAAATACAGTGCAAAAAATGCGAGATCCGTGACCCAAAAAGACAAAAAAAAAAAAGCGAGTTCAAAAACTGGCTCGACACTCAATGAAGTAAGTAAGCTACCATGTGAACCGAGTATAATCGATCTCCAAAACATATATGAACAGATCATGTAATTGACTTTTGAATGCCAACAACAGAAAAGCAAAAAACATGTAGCCACCGTAATGCTGCAGACTTACCCAATAAATAGTTTAACTTTTCTAATCCTTGCAGACACACACCTAATCCAAGTATATGTAACTTGAAGCTCTCTTGAATAAATCTGCTATCAATGTTTAAAATTAGGGAAAATGTTATATACTGTTAACATTACGGTGCTGCACTCACATTAATTTTCACACATGATAAAAAGCCCCCTTTGATTTTAATGTTTGTGAGGGCAACATCACATAACTATATACTGTTAACATTATATAAGTTATCCCCTTAAAATTAATGGGGTATATAATGGGTACTCTTATTTCTATCTCTTTTTTACTGTATACATCCTACAATGTATAATGAACAATTAATACCGTACAATTGTTTATTGTACAGAAAAAAGTATATATATAAAAAATGAGGTAAAAATAGATACCCACTATATAAATCTCAATTTAAGGTGTCAACTCACATCACATCACATGATTAATTATAATTAATTTTGTGGGTGTCTATTTTCACCTCTTTTTTTCCTATATACACCCTTTTCTATGCAATAAACAGTTGTACAGTATGCATTATTTATTGTACATTAAGGGTGTATCTAGGAAAAAGAAGGTGGAAATAGGATCACCCTTAATTTTAAATATATTCTGTTTTTTTCTTATAACTTTTAAAATACAAGTTTTATAAAAATTTATAATATACACCATTATAACATGCTTATTTTTAATCTACGTTTTGATGTAAATTTTAAATAATGTATTTTTTTAGCAAATTTTATAGTGTATTTCTTTTATAAAAAATTTAGTAAAATTTTTTTAAACATATTTTATTTTTTTCTTATAACTTTTAAAATATTTGTCCAGCGAACTATTTTGCGAAAAGTCCCGTGATAAGTGTTTCCGTTATTTTGCGAAAAGTCTCGCGAACTATCTACTGAACTGGCAGTTTTGCGAAAAACAGTTTGCAAGGCAATATATTAAAAAAGTCATAAGTTAAAAACAAAATATGTTTAGGAAATTATATTAAACTTTTCCAAAAAAACTCAAATAATTTTTACCCGAATCAGTTTTAAATAAAATTTACATCGAAATGTTGATAAATATAAGCAGATCGCAACTGTATATTTAAAATTTTATAAAATATTATATTTTACAAGATATAAAAGAAATATTAATAATTTTAAAATTAATCTTAATAATAATAAAAAAAATAGGGATAATATGATGTATGGTGATGTGGTATTAACAGATGTATTGTGATGTGATTGATATTAATTGAGAAGTTCTAAAAAGTGGTGTATGTCCCGGAATTATAACATATTTTTTTAGTTTCTGATTGTGACGAAATTTATATCGAAATGTAGAATAAAAAAATTCATTTATAATGAGATATTTAAAATTTTCTAAAAGCTTATATATTATAAGTTATAAAGATAAAACATAAATTTCAAATAACTAATTAATATTTTAAAATATTATTTAATATAAAAATCTGTATCTTCGCAAAAAGTAAGAGACTTTTGTTTTGGGAAAAGGGGCTATAGGTACAAAATTAAAATATTAATAAATTTTAAAAAGAGTTAATGATGTGATGAAGGCAAAAATGACGAATTTTTAAAACAAAAGGGGCAATTTTCGCACCTTTTGAATATGATGTCTTTCGAAAAATTAAGGGGTGGCTTTAGGAGGACCTTCATATAACATAAAGAGATGCATAACCACATTACCCTACCAGCGCATCTTGCATGTATCCTCTTCAAAACATGAAGAGATCATGTAGCGACACGGTTCAAGAGATGCATAACCACATTACTCTACCTGTACGTCTTCCATATTGAACAATTTGCTACCATCCTCGTCTTGACCTCGTCACCGGAGGATACCGTTGGGACACCCTCGTCTTGAGGGCTCGTCCTTGAGTTTTGTCGTCGTGGAGAAGAAGAGAGGACGAAAGGGGTGGGGATTGGTGGGCCCACTTGAAGTGTTTAACAAATATATTTTTTTTTTGAATAAAATAGTGAGAAAAAAGTAAGGAAAAGGTGTTATAAAGTGTGTAAGTAAGGAAGAGGTAACGTGACGCTGATGTGGCGAAGAAGAAGAAGTAGGAAGAGTTCACATTTAGGAGGGACCTAAAGATGGAAAAAGAGATTATGAAGAATGAAATGAAGGGTTTCCTACACTTTGATCTAGAAAAAGAGTCGAAAAAACTTGTATAGTAAATTTTACTACAATCTTTTTGTATAGTAAATTTTACAATAATCTTTAATGGAACATAGTTTCTAAGCATGCAAGTACTTTCTTTATATAAGAAATTGCATCATAACAACAAGCATTTTATACTTTCATTTTGATTTGATATTTTGATTACCTTTCTTGCAATGTTTTTTAAAAACAAATTACTTAGATCAATGATGCAACTTTTTTTTTTATAACTATGATGTACCTATTTCATAAATGCAACACACCTTTTTATAAGCGATACACATTGTCATTCATATAAAGATAAAACTTATAAAGATAAAACTTGATGTAGTTTAATATAGGGTTTAGTGTCCCGCGATGTAATGAACTATGTCCGATTGTGTATGTTATGTAATGAACTACTCGGGTGTTTATTGTATGTAATGAACTTTCAAATCTCGTTTATTGGATGTACCCTGGTATACGTGGCAACCATATAAATTGCCACGTCAAATGTCACGTTGTCAGTTTACAAGTTTTTAATTGGTCGGATACATCCGATAACCAGAATTTGAAAGTTCATTACATACAATAAACACCCGATTAGTTCATTACATAGCATACACAATCGGACATAGTTCATTACATCGCGGGACACTAAGCCCTTATGGAAAATAAGCTCTTATTGCATTATAACTATAATAAATTATTTATTGTACATTTTAAGTTCCAATTGCCTGATGTTTCTACATATTGTTCCAATTAGCATGAACTGTCCACAATTTGTTCAAACTAGGAGGTTCGAATCCGTGCGTTGTCGTGGGTATTCATTTTCCTTTTTTTAACTACAACCACACCATCATGCTTATGTTTACTCTTAAAAAACACAACGGGAAAATATGTAAACGAAAAAACCTAAATATCAAACAAAAATATATATATATATAACAAAAACTATTAAAAACAAAACGAAAAAAAAAAAGATATATACTGAACAAAGTTTTACCAAAAAAATAATGGTTAAAAAAAATTAAAGCTTTAAAAAAAACCCAATGTACTATAGAAAATAAAATAATAAAAATCAAAAAACTAATAAAAGGAATATAAAAGAAAACAAAATGCTATAAAAAAAACCCAAAAGTAAAATAAAAAAAATAGTAAACGAAAAAAAAAAAAAGTTTAAAAAAAATTATTTAAATAAAAACAATTAAATCAAATTAGTTATCTAAAAACAAAACTATATATAATAATTCAACCAAATATAAAACTTTAGAATTATATATGTAAATTCTGGAGGGAGCAGGGAGGAAGGGGGATCTGGTGGGTTTTGAATCATTAGCAATTATGTGTCCAAAAACCGAATTACGACGAAAAAAAGTTGAATTTTTTGAATTTTTGGTTAATTTTTTGACATTTTTAGTCATTTTTAAGTCCTTTATTAGCAATTACGTCAATTATTTTTTGTCAATTCACTACATATTACCAATTGGGGGGTATATTTGGACCAAGTGTTGAATCATTAGCAATTATATGCCCAAAAATCGAATTACGACGGGAAAAAAAAACATTTTTTTAGAAAAACCGGTTTTGGACCGGGTTTTGAACCCGATTCTCAAAAACCGGTTATGACCCGACCCCAATCGGGTTGGGTGGGTTGGGCTTTTTTTGTCCAAAAACCGGTTTGAAACCGGTTCGGGTTTTGGTCAAACCCGGTTTATTGTCAATTGGTCAAACCCGGTCCGGGTTCGGTTCGGGTCAACCTCGAGGCTCATGTAGGTCGATATTTGTAAGCTTTTTATTTATTTATTTTTTGAATTTTAAGTATATTCTAATAATTTAATTTGTGATTTGCGTTGTTTATGTAAATGATAAAATTTAAAGTTATAAATATTAGACGGGAAAAAACTATAAATTTATATATGCACATATGAAATTATGTAAATGTATTTTAGAAAGAAAGTGATATGTTTACATGTGCATACAATACCTGCACCTGTGCAAATCTCAAAAATGTTAGGTGTCGCCAATGAGCATACTGAAATTACATCAATTCACATGTTCACATATACTCACAATAAAATAAAAGTTTCATATCACTTTCTTTAATAAAACTAACCATATTTTCACATGTGAATCGATTTTCACATTTGTGAATGGATATATTCACATGTGCACCAATACCAAATTTGTGAATGGATGTATTATTCACACGTTCACATGTTAACAAACATGATGTGCGTTCACAAGTTAACAAATATGTTTATTACTTGAAATTTTGTATCTTTTTACATGTAAATAATGATAGACACTTATGAACGGACATATCCACATGTGCACCAACATGAAATTTTATGGATATTTTCATCTTTATATTTGTAGGTTTCACATGTTCATATGTTAACAAAATTAATCTCGTGTTCACAAGTATGTTCTTATATGAAATACAAATCCTTTTTCGTTTAGTAGTTTTCAAATATAATTTTTTTAAAATTCAATAACTAATTTATTTTTTCAATCCATACTAAGGAGTTTATAAGTAAAAAAACTTAAATAAAAACCCCTTGCTAATAATAATAAAAACAACTTTAACGTTACATTACTAGTAATAATAAAAAGAAAAATTACATTCATAAACTTAAAAATTAAAGTCCACGACAATTTTCTAAGAGGTTCCAAATGTGTTCGATTAGAGCGTTGCGAAGTCGAAGGTGCACCCTAAAATCTCGTATCTCCTTGTCCATGGACACATTGCGAGGTCGTTGTCCCCAATGATCATGTTGTGTAAAATCACACAAGTGTACATGATTCGTCGTATCTTGTTAATGCTATATGGTCGTGTCAGGGTTTTAATTATTGCCCAATGACCTTGAAATACCTTGAATACGCGTTCAATATCCTTTCTTGGAGATTCATGGTACTGCTTAAACTTCATGTTTTTTTTCTTCAATCGGACATTTAAACGACTTGACAAGAGTCGCTCATTCTGGATAAATACTGCCGATTAGATAATACCCCTTTGTAAGTTGTTGCCCATCAATCGAATACGGTACCTCGGGAGCCCTATCTTGGAGTAAATCGTTGAAAAAATCTGATTCATTAAGAACATTGATGTTGTTTTTCGAACCGGCAAGATCAAAGTAAGAATGCATATCCACAAATCATACGAAGCCACCACTTCAAGCATGATCGTTACACACCCCCTTATACCCCCGTGTATATTGCCTTTGCCATGCCGTTGGACAGCTTCTCCAAGGCCAATGCATACAATCTATACTTCGGAGCATGCCCGTAACACCATGTATTTCTTCATGTTTAGCATGAAGACGTTGGACATCATGGAGCGTTGATTTTCTAAGGTACTTGGCCGAATATAAATGAAAAATACACTTACAAAAGTTGTCTAGACAATCGTACGCGGTTTGTTGTCCCATGTGTCAATATTTAGCAAACGCATCGGGAGCACAAACGCCAATTGGCATATAACGGATGTACATTTCTAAATAATACTCGGATATCACTCGGGTTGATAAGCTAGTATATATAATATAACTTCGTGGACGCACAACCATCTACGCCACTCACTCCCTTTCAATTTCAAACTTTTGTTATAGTGGAGCTGGTGGGAAGTAGAGGTGCAAATATCAGTTAACCGGTTCGGTTTTTTTTTTTAATAACCGAAACCGGTTATCTTTATATAAAAAAAACCGGTTTAGGTTAACCGGTACCGGTTACTATGTTTTAAAACTATAACCGATCTACCCGGTTACGGTTAATAATAACCGGTTAACCGATACCGGTTA
>JAOEHQ010014964.1:0-15517 GCA_025447715.1 Asclepias incarnata
CTGTTATTCTATTGAATCAATCTTCAATGATTCATGAAATAATGTTATTTTTGTGCAAATAGTGGTCCCATTGACAAGCAGGATAAGGATAAACCAGGGGACTTATGACATAATTATGGTCTACACATGTACATGGACAATAAGGTACCATTGTTTACCTTATTATATATGTTATGGGTACTTATATAGAACTCTTACATCTATTAAGCATATGTTATTGCATAGTTCTAAAAACTCTATTCGGTGTGCTTTAATACAGTTACAACAAAACGTCGAATTTTAATGAAACAAGTGGTTTGTTAGATTTTATAAAAGTCACGGATAGTTCGGGTTTTAATATGGTAGCCGATTTAGCTTAGTTATTGCGCATAACAAGGTTCTGTGACGGTTTTTGTGAGGGTTGTTTTGGCTTAACGAAGACAGTGGTAAAAGGGAGTCTATACCAAGCTACCAGCTAGGGACGGAGCCTAAAGATCCTATGAGCGGGTTAAAAATTAATTAACTTCGGTAACATTTGTGTCATATATTAGTGTTCAGTGGGGTCATCATCACGATTATAGTAACAATGCTCTAAAATCACACTAAAATTACACTTATTAGTAAGAACATTATGTGTACTATATACTTTCTTGGTTTTCTGTATTTGTTAACTTTCTCATCCTATTAAGTACGTGTTTGTGTTTATTCGTTTATTCAGTAAAAGTAATGTAGACTGACGAATATGGACAGGAACATGAATTCATTGCAGGTCTTTGGTCGTTTATTTGATTTCAAATTATATAATACAACAAGGCATATATTAGCCATCTGCCTTAATCTACTGCAGCTAAGAGGCACACATGTTTGTTTTTCACGTATCCGCCCCTTTCTAATGATATTTCCTTTTTTAAAATAAAAATATGCAGAAGGATTGTGTATAATTTATGTCGGTTATGGTGTAATATAGTGATAGTTATAGGAATCTGAACTAGAACTACGAGCCAACAAAACAATTTGTGTATAAAGGTTTTTAATTAGTTTTTTTTTTTTTTTTTTTTTGAATGGCTATTTTATTGAACTCCAATATCAAAACATACACCAAATATAAGAGTGTTTACTCAAGTGAAGTGTTTACTCTCTCGCGGTGCTCTCTTTCTTGTCTCCATAGGTGTTGCTGCTCTGAAGGTAATTCATTAATGCCATTTATTTTGTATTTGGTAGTTTGTCACTTTGTTGTCTCTATTGGCTAAAAAATGATCTATTAAACACACACCTGTATATTGGCTTATCACTTCACTTAAAGTTTGAGTGTGGTGGTTAGCACTGGGTGTTTCCGAGCAGCGTGTATGCCAGTCAGAGATCATCTATTTCTTTATGTGTGAAATTACTTATTGTTGGAATATAGCATATTAAATATGTAATAATCAAGAGTAAACGTAACAGAAAAATAGATAATGTATATCATACAATTAATTAACTTAAATAATAAATAGATAGTCTTGATTATCTTTACTTGTAACAGGTTGAATTAAAAACGGGTTCAAGAACAAGGATAGATTGAAACCAATATTCAAAAGTATGAATATCTCTACGGATAGTTCACACTACACGTCAACCAACGTCAATAGGATGCTAGTTCTTCGTGTCAAGAGCTAGAAGAAAACAAAACCTTTTGGTTTTTCTCCTCTTTGTCGACGGCTTCACAAGGTTAGAAAAGAAGAATGTTTCTTATTCTTTTTTCACTTCGACGCATAATGAATGCTAAGGGATGTGTTTTGTATTTCTTTTTTTGAAGTTCATGCATCTCGTATGTCAAAACAAAAACCCAAATACTTATTTTATATTTGTAGTTAATAATTAGGTTAAACCAATATCATTAACTAAATACATAAATAATTTAATTATTTCAAGAGTTCAATAAATATTTGTCAAAATAAGTCCAATTAAATTAAGTCTGATTCCCTTTAAATTCTTGATACTTATATAATATATATATACAAGATATATGTCACACCCCGGTTTCGCGGTGTGACTTATTGAGATCATAAACACAAATTATAACAAACGACTTTTAAATGAGACGTTTTTATTGATAATAACATTTTATTCGTTACATAATTATAAGTACGAGTTCACAATTATTGAACGAGATTTTTTAAACAAGGTTACTATAATACAAGAAAATCATTTGAAAGTTCATTACATACAATAAACATCCGAGTAGTTCGTTACACAACATAAATATTCGTGTATAGTTCATTACATTCCCAGGTACTTATCCTTTATTTATTTGTTTGAACTTCATTTTTGTGTGGATGTAACTAACTATGACCAAATGTCTATGTTACGTAAAGATTTTATAAAATGTCTATGTCATGTAATGAACTTTCAAATCCCGGTTATTGGATGTACCCCACCAATTAAAAACTTACAAGTGACACATTATATGGTTGTCACATATAATCGGGTATATCCAATAACCGGGATTTGAAAGTTCATTACATGACATAGACATTTTACGAGATCTTTACATAATATAAACATTTGGTCATAGTTAATTACATCCACATGTAATAATCCCATAATATACAACTTGTAAAAATAAGAACACATTATTATTACAGCTAAAATGTAATCGTCTGAACAAAACGCACAACACACAAGACCTTCCTACTCGTAAAAATACCAAAGAAATTAATAACAACACGTAAATTGTTAATGTTGTATAAATATGCATACGTCTAATATAAATAAAATTGAAAAAATATACATTGATCTTTATGATCATGACAGATGAAAACATATAGACCATAGAGTACACATTAGTACAATACTAGTTGGATATAAATATATGTAGAACGAAGCTAAATCATGCACCCACAACCACTAACAACTTAACTAGCTCTACGGATTATCCAAGCTTCATGTTGTTACTACTATCTCTCTTTCTAATATCTATCTATGCGTACACCATATCCCGCCGTCGTAACTCTCGGCTTCCGCCGGGTCCTTACCCTTTTCCGGTCATTGGAAACCTCTTACAGCTAGGCAACGAACCCCATCGTTCACTTGCCACACTCTCCAAACGTTATGGTCCTTTAATGTCACTTAAGCTTGGATGGAAAACAACCATAGTTGTTTCATCACCTGATATCGCTAAAGAGTTATTTCGCACAAATGACCGCTCATTTTCTAACCGATCCATCCCCGACACTGTCCGGTGGAAGGACCACCATACACGCTCCATGCTTTGGCTACCAGAAGGAGAAGAATGGCAAAGATTGCGAAGAATAACTAGAGAGTATTTGTTTTCTGAACAATGTTTAGATCGTTCCCAGCAACTACGTATGGAAAAGGTACATATATGAACCAATTAAGTGCTACAAAAGTGTGGCACTAAACTGTTTGCTAAATCTGACACTTACTTTTTTCTAAATGTTTGGACAGAATATGTATAACTCAGTACTTACTATATATAACTATGCAGATAGCATTTAGTTATCTATGATATATAGATACTATATATATATATATATATATATATATTATATATCTAATAATAATAATGTTAAATTGAGCCAAATGCTGAATAAATATCTCATTTGATTATACTTGTAGGTGCATGATCTTCTTGAACATGTTAGTCAATGTTGTATAAATGAGAAGGCCGTGAATGTAGCTACAACAGCGTTTACCACGGTTATTAACATTTTATCCAACTTGCTCTTCTCTAAGGATTTATGTCAATACGTTTCTACGGATACTCAAGGATTTAGGGACGCAATGACGGCTGTGATGGAATATATGGGAAGGCCGAACATTGTAGACTTTTTTCCAATACTTAGACCCTTCGATCCACAAAGCTTTACACGAAAAGGACAAGTTTTTGCTATAAAGTTATTTGCTATTTTTGACGAGATCATCGATCAACGGTTGGAAACTAGAGCCAGTTCATCATCATCTGAAGCTGTTAAATCAACAAAAAGAGATGTTTTGGATCTGCTGCTCAACCTCGTCGACATAAAAGATGAATCTAAATTTAGTCGAAATGACCTAAGACATTTATTGCTGGTAAGTAACTACGTACTTTGGCACACAGATTAGTCAAACTAAACTTGTGTTTGAAGGTAATTTGAATTGATCATTTTGTACATTATTGTAGGATTTGTTTTTTGCGGGAACTGATACAATATCAGCCACCTTGGAATGGGCTATGACAATGCTCATTCGTAACCCCAAGAAAATGGAGAGAGCTCGCTTAGAGATCACAAAACTTATGCAAGGCAGCAACAACCTTATACAAGAAAAGGATATCTCTCAACTCCCTTACTTACAAGCTATAGCTAAAGAAACTCTCCGAATGTATCCTCCCGTCCCCTTTCTTATCCCTTATAAAGCCACACAGGACGTAGAAGTTGGAGGCTTTGTTGTGCCTAAAAATGCAGAAGTTCTTTTTAGTGCTTGGGCGATTGGACGAAATCCAAACAATTGGTCAGACCCGGATACATTTATGCCAGAGAGGTTTTTGGATGTCAAGACAGACTATAGAGGCCACAATTTTGAGCTCATTCCATTTGGTAGTGGGAGGAGGTTGTGTCCAGGATTGAATAATGCTCATAGGATGTTCCATGTAATTTTGGCTTCTTTGATTCAGAAGTTTGATTGGAAGCTTGAAGGAAATATGAGAGTTGAAGACATGAATATGGAAGAAAGGTTTGGGTTTTCGATTCCAAGAAAGGTACCATTAATGGCCGTTCCAATCAAACTTTGATGGCTTTATACGGGATTATTGCATGAAACTATATTAAACTTTGCTTGGTTTGTTATTAATATTATATGTATCCAACAATAAAACCTCTTTATGTGTATTAAACTTGAATTTTCCACAATTGATGTATTAAAATCTATTGTACGTTTTGCTATGGTATGCATTCAATTTTGACTATATTGTTATTGTATGTAAACAACTTTGCCTGTTTTTGCTATTGTGTGTATCCAACTTTAGTCGTTTTTGCTATTGTGTGTATTCTTTTTAACCTAGATGAATTGTTACATCAATCGTGAAGAAAAACAAGAGTTGAACTTGTAAACATATATGAGTCAAACTATAAAACATATAGGATTGGTCTTTTGTATTAGACTAGAATCCTAAGTACTTAGATTTTAATACAAAAAAAACAGTTATAGGGGTTTATACAATGTTGTTACTAGACTAAAATTGCATGTTCATGCGCTAATCTCTTGTGATATTGTACTTGTTTTATCAAATGCACTGTCAATTTACAAGTTATACATATGTATTTATCAGTTTATTTTTCTAGAAGCAAAATAATAAGAGAAAAAAAATAAAAAATAAAAATAAACTTAGAAAAGAAACGTTATCGTGTCCGTTAAAAAATAAAAAATGATCAAATTGCAGAGTTTGGATGCCTTGTTTACATTCAACTGAGACATCATAAATTTACAAGCTTTATATTTTCATCAATTTGATAATTTAAAAGGAAACTCATATAAGAATCATTAATGTATTTGTGGTAGCTAAAGTATGATTAAGGCTCTACAATGTAATATAAAAACTCATAAGATGGAAATAAAGAGCAAGATTATGAACGTGTGCGGTATTTTAGTTTTAAACTTCAAATGTATTTGTAACTTACTTAAGGCGGTCCCTGATAATGTTAAAAATATTTAAGGTCTGGTTTGAGAATAAAAACCGAGCCTTTAAAATAATAAATCAATAATAAAATATAAAAACATAATATTACGACAATAAATGTTTTCGACATTTAAAACAAAGTTTGACAAAAAATATATATATAATATAGTTTAAGGGCCTATGTTATAAAAGACTAAAAGAGTACCCGAGGAATGCAACAACTTTTAATTTGATATGGAGAACATCTTAACGGTTTCAAGACATTTTATAACATTCATTTCATATCTATATATATATATTCATAATTTCTTAAGGATTTTATTAAAAAGTGTCTAACGCATTATAATGTGTAATAAATAAGATTTAATTATTTTGACTTTTGACTCAAAACACTACAAGTCAGTATTCTTCTTGTTACGTGGAGTATCCTTATATGTAACCAACGAAGAAAACGGAATAATATTTTTTTAATAGCAGGAGAAAGGTAAGTATACATAAAGAATCAAAGTAGTGCCAACCATTGTTGACTTTGTGAGTCGTTGGAAATGCGACTTTCTTCAGTTGGTAAATGATTCTATCTTGACTACTTAATTGAAAGGTAATTAAGTATACATATAAGATTGGTTATTGAATGTTTCTTCCATCCTCACTACTTAATTGAAAGGTTAAGTATACATAAAAGATTGAAAATAATGGCATCCATTGTTGACTGTGTGAGTAATTGTTTATTCATTAGGTAAACGGTTTGATTTCAAGTTATAATAAAGGGGAAAATGATTCGCAAAACAAGTTTGTGGAAAAAAAAATCTGTTTTGATCACATAAGTTTATTAAATGTACATAATGAGTCTTTGGATTGTGAGAGTCACAACACCTATCTTGAATGTTGCTTGTTGTGCGTATGTTTTCCCCATAATATATATATATATATATATACATGGGTTAATTATTGTAAAACAAACATTAACGTAAAACAAATAAGACATGATCTGAACGTACCGTTAGATCTTAAGCAGGTATATTAATTAGGATAATTAAAGTTTGATTTTAATTAATTAATTAATATTAATATTAAGGGTATAATTGACATTTTATGTTTAATAGTAATTAATATTTCTCTCTTCTCCCTTCTTAAATGATTTATTTAATTTCATTGTTTTTTAACCAATTTTATTATTAATTTTTTATGTGCGTAAGTAAACAAAACAATCATTTGTTATTTTAGATGGGTTATTAATACAAATTTGATGTACAATTAACTCAAATTATTGATGCACACAACGCCAAACAAGTTAAAAAAGATGCATAACAACGATTTTTTATTCTATTCGATCATATAAAAATAGATACAGTCTAATGCACTTAAACAACTTAGATGCATCTTGATGCACTTTAACAAACTATATAAAACTTAAATATCACAAAATTAGATGCACTATGATGCACATCAATAATTATTATAAAACTTGACCATCAAAACATTAACAAAAACAAATGCATATTGATGCATCGTGATGCACTTTTACAAACTATATAAAACTTTAATAGCACAGATGCACTCTGATGCACATCAATAATTATATAAACTTTACTATCACAACCTAAACAAAAAATAATTATATAAAACTTGACTATCACAACCTTAACAAAAACTAATGCATATTGATGCACTTCAACAACGTCAGAGACTACTACCGAAATCTAAACACCCTCTTGTTCGCATGAAACAAAACAAAAGTCTTGCTTATTGTTTCTTTTGTTTGTTCGATCAAAACCAAGAAAGAAAAAAAAAATCTTGCACGAACAACCAAAAACAAACTAAAAGGCTGGGTCCTTTTCTTTTGTTTGCTGTTGATGAAAAGAAAACAAACTAAAAGGCTGGGTTCTTTTATTTTTTTATTTTTGTTCGTGACGGCTAAACACAAAATAAATAGCGAGTGATATAAGAGAATGAGGTATTTAATGAGAAATTAAAGGCTGGGTTTTTTAGGATGAAAATACCAAATTGCCCCTTATTATTTAAAATACTATTTAATAGCTCAAGGACACGTGTCATCACCATACATTGTCTTATTTGTTTTACGTTAAGGTTTGTTTTATTTGAACTAATTCCTATATATATATATATATAAGAATTTATTTAAATAAAACAAACTTTAACGTAAAACAAATTAAACAAATTGTGGAAGCGACATGTGTACTAAGACTCATTAAATGATTTTAATAGAAAAAAGGGTATTTTAGTATATTGTATCATCTCTATTTTTTTGTAAGTGATTTTCTATATTTCCAACTCATTATGTTTGTCATTGATTAATAGTATTATTAAATTATAATTTCTTTTCAAAGTTAAATACTTTAAATATCCATTTTGATTTCTTGTTTCGAAGACAAATTCTGCATTTTCAATAGTATATTTATTAACATCTAATACAATAATACAATATTATGCATCAACCATTTAATTAGTTGCCATAAAAATCATAATCATGTTTTGAATTTAAATGTACACGTCCAAGTAAATTTATTTATATATTTTTAGATTCATATCCATTTATAAATATTCATATGCATGTTTATTTATCGTGCATCAAACGATACTATCATGTGAATATGTACATCAAATATGTGGCATTAGTGAGAATGAGTGTGCATCAAATGAAATCATATTTTAAGTTGGTGCATCATATATATGGTACTAGTAGAGATGAGTGTGTATCAAACATTACCAGTAGAGATGGGTGTGTATCAAATGATATCATCATTTAAGTTTAATGCATCACATATGTGGAACTACAACATACGAAAAATGAAATTGAAAATGTAAAAAATTAGATTGTGGTGCATCATATGTGATTCATTCAAACAATAATATTCGTAACATTTCACATTGTGAAGTAGAGCCTAAAAAAAAAATATTACTATGAAAGATAAGAGAGAAGAAAAGAAATAAATACAAATAATTAATTTGAAGTACAAAATAACAACTATACCCTCCATAACCCGGATAAGTATTCTTTCAAGTTGATATAACTTGAGAGGTAAAGTTGAGATCGTTTCAACCATAAATAAGTTAACTAAACAAACAATTAATTAGTTAAAACTTGATCCAACGGTTTAAATAAGGTTTGTTTTATAATAACTAACTCATATATATATATATATATATATATATATAAAGGGTAGAGAATATAAGGCTGTCATGTACCTAGCTTAGGTATAGAACCCCCTCACATCTTAGTTTTTTAATCCATAAAATTCATGGGGCCCATGTCATTTATTTAGTATACAACAAATATTAAAAAATTGGTATGTGAGAGGTTCTATACCTAGCTTGGGTACATGACAACCACACATTCACTTTTTCCATTATATATAAGTGTATATATATATATGGGGAAGGTGAATATGGGGATGTCACACATCTAAGCTTAGATGTGAAACCACTCACATCACATCATTTTAATCAATAAAAAACATGGGGCCCAAATCATTTATAATTTTGAAAACAAATATTAAAAAATTGTTTTGTGAGAGGTTCCACATCTAAGCTTAGATGTGGGACAACCCCATATTCACTTTTGCCATATATATATATATATGTAAAAAAATCTGCTTGACCACATTTGTTGTCATCTGACTTGTTTATGTATGGCCTAATTGATATAAACGTCTAAATTTACTTCACTTCCACCATAAGAAAAAGAGATTTGAAATTGTATATCCATAGCGTTAAAAGTTTTTCGCATATGACATGGCATGAAGCGGTGCCAAGTCAGCCTTTCCCGGAACGATAATGCTGACTATAAACATGAATATTTTTGAAAAGTAAGTTGTTACTTAGTATGGCTTTTGGCTAGAAATTTTAAACAAACAGTTACCTGCAAGCTAATATTGTGCATGGTTTGAACAGTCTGTTAAAGGAGACTGGAAGCAGCAGTCTTGTGATCATCTCCTGTTTCAAAAGCACCCAGACACTATTCTTTGAACTTTAACCGTTCTGTCAAGGGGGATATTATAAGCAAAGATAGGATAGGATATTATTCAAGAATATCTTTGATCTTGCCTCAACAGACAACTTGACTTTACGGGCTGCTATCTGTTTCATAAGTACAAGAATTGTACAACAAAAGGTGAAATATTTCTTACAATATCGAAGTACTGTATAGACTAACTTGAATCATTTAATACAAATGGCATTGAAATTTACATCCTCCTGAAATAAACAAACAGGTGATTAGCTCCAAACTATAGTTCCTACTATCCATCAACTATATCGATAATTATACACACCTTTAAGTTCGTCGGTTTCTCTGCAAAACTATGTACAGGCCAAAATAAGCATATACAATACAACATCCTTCCTTATGCAATCTGTGACACACGTGCTAATAATCTACTAATTTCATCTTTAGACACACGTGGGTCAACTTCACGAAGATTATTAATGAAGAGAACTGCATCATCCCTATGATGAAACTTACAATACCAATCAACGATAGAGTTGTATGTGCTTTCATTTGGTCTACACCCTTGTTTGATCATGTATCTGATTACATCAATGGCTTCCATAAACAATTCATCAGCAGCATAGCTAGCAATAAAGGTATTATATGTGATCACATCTGGAATAACACCAGATTTCCTCATTTCACTCAAAACCCTCGATGCCTCTTTCATTTTTCCATTTCTGCAGTATCCGTAAATCACTGTGTTGTAAGAAATAACGTCGGGTTTGATTCCCTTTAACAAAATATCCTTCAAAATTTCTTCTGATTTTGGGAAATCTGAAGATCGACTGTACATGTACATCAAAGAGTTGTATGTGGTCAAATTGGGAGAAAATCCACTTTCTTTCATGAATGAAATGATTTCATTTGCTTCCATCGACATCTGCCTTCTACCATATATTGAAACCATAGCGTTCAGAGTATTAATGTCTAGTGAAAAACCCCTTTTTCTCATTTCAATAAATGCTCGATCCGTTTCTCCTAAAAGATCCGTTTTGCTGTTGACTAAAACAAGAGTCTTTAACAAAACGACATGTGGTTCGATTTCACCAGAATATATCTTCTCTCCAAGAACACGCATTTTTTCAATCTGTTTTCCGTTTGCATAGGCATGAAGTAAAGAACTGTAAGTACACTCGTTGGGTTTACAACCCCGGTTGTTCATTTCTTCTAGAATCCTCTCGGTTTGCTCCCAAAGACCTCCACGAGCTAATGCTGCTAAAACTGCATTATAAGTGGAAAGATCGGGACTGATTTTAGCTTCCAACATGCTTCTATACACATTCATGGCTTGATCTAACGACCCACATCTACTATAAGCACTAATTAAAGTATTGAAAGTGTCCCGCTCAGGTATAAAACCCGCTCTTTTCATCTCCTTAAAGACCCCCGAAACTTCACTATCCATTCCATTTTGACCAAAAACCGCCAAAAGTGTATTCCATGTAACAATATCAGGAACACAGCCACACTTTTGAATATCCTCAACAACTTTCATCATTTCCATAAACTTCCCTCTATTACCATGCATCTTAATAAGGGCATTAAATGTACAAATATTCGGTTTGCAGCCCGAACTAATCATTTCATCAAAAACCCGCATAGCAGACTCATCTTTCCCGGCTTTCTCAAACCCTGAAAATAGAGTCGTGTAGGTAAAAACATCCGGTTTTATCCCCTTTTCCAACATTTGACCTTTTAACTCCATCGCTTCACTAAACAACCCGTCTTTAGCATAACACGAAATCAAAGAATTGTAAGTCACAACACTTGGAGAATACCCATTTATCTCCATCTCCCTTAAAACATCCATTGCCTCATCAGGTTTCCGGGACTTTGCATATACATCCAACAATGTATTGTAAGTAACATAATCAGGCACAAATCCTGCCATTTTCATCTCTTCAAAGATCCTATTAGCTTCTTCGTGCAAAGACCCACGCTTACAACAACTAATCAAAGTATTAAAAGTATACAAATCCGGGAAAACCCCTGACCTTTTCATACTATCAAATACCGATTCAATTTTATTCCACGGCACACCCATTTTTCCATACACATTAAGTATCACATTATACGTAATCTTAGTAGGTTGACACCCTTCTTCTTCCATTTCTTTAAAAACCGAAACAGCCTCACGAAACCTCCCATTACTAGCATAAGCACTAATCAGCGACGTATAAGCATAAACATCAATAACAAAACCATCTTTCTGAAGGCCACGAATCAAAGTGGCGGCAACAGAAACCCGACCATCTTTACCAAGCATAGAAACAATCACAGCCACAACCGAACCACGTAAAGCCTTACCCGAATCTTTATAATATTTCTTAACCCAATCAAACACAATTAAAGCTAATTCAATTTTCTTGTAATGACCCAAACCCTGAATCAACCCCAATACATCTAAAGATAACAACTTCGAGCCCGAAATCGATTCGAGCTCATGAAATTCAGCTAAAGCAACTAACTTTTCATCAATTTGGGAAAAATCAAAAGATGGGTCAATTAGGGTTTTGAAAATCACCTGACCTTGTGAAGATAAATGAGAAGCCCATGGCTTTCCCCTGTTTGGGTCATTATGTTTTCCAATTTTTCTAGGTGTTTTGTGGGTCATGAGCAAAAGGGGTTTTGTGGGCTGTAAAATTTCATTAAGAAGCGGTGCTAAGGGCTGTGATTGGTGGTGGCTGATAGGTTTTTGATGATTGAAATCTTGAGAGGAAAAGGGCTTTGAAAGTGGTGGACTTGGGAGAAGAAGAGGGAGAGCTAGCTTATCCGCCATTGATGATGAGTGAAGAAAAAGAGAATCCTGCAAAATTTATTTGATGGAGGAGTTGGAGGTTTAAGATGGGGTTTTGTGCCAACAGCAAAAATATCTCGGAGAAAATGGTTTTTTGAGCGCACAAAAAAGTTAAATTTGGTTAAAAGAAACAGATCATGGTTTTACATATTCGGTTATGGAAAATTGGTGAGAAAAACAAAATCTAAAAAAAAAAGGCCGGCAAAAACAAAACCAAGAAACCGAATCGATTAAAAATTTATTGGATTCGGTTTTGGTTTTTTAAAAACCAAATCATTGAAATTGAACCGAATTAAAATTATATATATTTCAATTTATTTTATATTTATATCATTTTATTAATTATATATATTATTTATGCTTGATAAATATGTTACTGTATTTGAACTTTTTGCTTTTTTTTAGTATAAAAATCACAAACGATCGTATGTTTTAGATGAAAATGCACAACAAAATCAATTCGGTTTATAAAAAACATACTAATTTCAACACGTAAAAGATATAATTAGTTAATAAAAATCAGTTTTATATTTTAGTTTCTTTATCATATTTTTTGTTTAACAATTGAATGTTTTATTTATAACTTAATAAGCTAAAAGTGTCATTGAAAAAAAACCAAAAATCGACCCAAACAGAGCTCAAAACTGACAACCCGAACCGTTTGTTTGGGTCGATTTTCAGTTTCAAAAAGGAAAAACCGAAACATTCGGTTTGGGAAAACCGACCCAAATTCACTATAGAAAATATCGGTTGTGTTTTATTCCGATGTATGTGAAGTAACTCAGATGTATTGTTGACTATTTTCGACAATTTCTTTAATTATTTCAAGATATTTACTTAATAAAGCTTCAAATCTAAAACCTTTTCTAATGAAACAAGACGAGTAACTATTAAGTTGTCTTGGTAGTGGTTAATTTGGTTAAAAATGATAAATTTGTTACTTTTGTTTTTTTCTAAAATTTGATAAATGTTACTTTTATGAAACTTACCATATTATTAATTATGATTATTTTATTAACTTTGGTTATTTAATATTGTAAAACTTTTCTCAAAATTATTGTTCATTCTCATGTTTAAAACTCCACAAAAATTATCGACACCATCATATATCATCAATCCAACATTACACCCTACATCTTTTTCTTCGATTGAATGAATAACAGGTACGAAAGGAAATAAAAACTTAAATTTAAAGGCCTTGAAAAACTACAAAAGTACAAATCGTGTATCCTAAAGACATGGTGTTAATATATTTCAAATAGATATCAATCATTTTGAATGAGAATTTTCAAAGCAAACAGTAGCATTTATGAAAAACTTATTAAAAATAAATCTAATGTTTCCTTATTTTTAGATTAAAGAGGTGAAGATGATATTTATATTTTACATATAACTGAATCAAAACCGAATAGGAAAAAAAAAACTAGTGAAACCTATAGGACATTATTAGGGTTGTAAACGAACTGAACGTTCAGCGAACAGTTTATGAACCGTTCGGCGAGAAGTTCGTTCGTGTTCGTTCGTTTAGTTAAATGAACGAACATGAACATAGCCCCCGTTCGTTCATTTATGTTCATGAACGTTCGATAATATGTTCTTGAACGTTCATTCGTTTATGTTCGTGAGCATTCGTTCGTTTATGTTCGTGAATATTCGTTTGTTTATGTTCGTTTATATGTAAATATAATTTAAATTTATAGCTATAGTGTATATATTAATTAATACCTAAACATTTATACTTTAAAGAAAAAAAAAATTATATAAATATTTCTTTTAACTCAAATAATTATGATTATATGTTTATTATTATTGTTTGTTTGTGTTCGTTCGTTTATGTTCGTGAACATTCGTTCATGAACACAAACGAACGAACATGAACAAACCAATTTCATGTTCGTGAACCGTGAACGAACATGAACAAGTTCCCGTTCGTGTTCGTTCGGCTCGTTTACGCCTAAATAGATTTAGTCAATTACTCGTTTTGGTTGAAAGGAGTGGGGCTATCCAACTTGTGGGCGACTCGCGACATGTGGCACCTCGTCAGCAAGTTGGGTAGCCTCAAAAAAAAGGGGGAGTGGGGCTACCCAGGAGGGTGGGACGACTCGCGACACGTGACACTTGTAATGATTGATTTTTTTTTTCTTTTTTTCCCTCCCATATTAATAACAAATAATAAAAATACATACTATTAAATACATATAAAACATAAATATATATCATAAAAACATTAACAATAACAAGAAAAATAAATAAAATAAAGATATTACTATCAAAAATAAAATAAAACTTGAAAATGGCCCTCTTTTATCCTACCATCAAGCCTGCAACCATTTTTTCATATATGATGTAGAGACCTTATTCGTACAAGACGCATTCGAAGCTTAAGTAGTGGAAAAAATAAAATGTTTTCTTACATGTACCCTTTTGTTAATATACTATATAATTATAGAATTATAGATTAATAGATTAGACAAATCATATAAAGGCATATAGGTGAGTTGGAAGATAATAAATATTATAGATTAATTTCTATATACGTCTTACTTTTGAATTTTGAGAATCTTCAACTTTGATATTATGATTCGTAACTTAAACGCATACCCTTAATCCAAAATCCCTAAGATATCGAGTTGCAATCCTACATTACGCTTCAAATGAGTTTTGAGAATTGAGACGGTGATTGTGTCAAGAGTAATGAAAAAGTTAACTTGTGACGTTTAGTGTGACTAGTCAATTTTTTCTATAATAATAGTTTTAACTAAGACTCGCTCTTAAGATATATATTAATATTTTTTATAAGGTGTGGGGAGAAGGTGATGAGATGAAGAAGGGAACCCCGTGTTAAAATGATTCTTTACTTGGCCAAAAACTTACATACACACCTAGGGGTGTTTGGTAGGAGGGAATGAAAATGAGAGAAAGGGAATGAGAATGACTTCTCTTGTTTGGTTCGACAATAGAATGGAAATGAGAAAGGAGAAGGAGGAATGATTTCCATTCTCCTCATTCTCTACAAATTGGAGAGAATGGTGAGAATGGAAATGTTTTTATTTTTTATTTTTAAGTTTTGATG
>JAOEHQ010014975.1:0-15516 GCA_025447715.1 Asclepias incarnata
AGATGGTGTCTCATTGTCTTTTTTTAGGGACTTGTCTCAAACAAACCCCCCTCTATATATATATATATATATATATAACAAAAGTGAATATAAGGCTGTCTCATACCTAAGCTTAGGTATGGAACAATCTTGCCTCCCCTATATGACAAAAGTGAATATAAGACTGTCCCATACCTAAGCTTAGATATGGAACAATTTTACCTCCCATATGTATATATATTAACTATAGTATTACAGGATTAATATTCTCTTATCGTGATCATGGAACCAACAATAAGGAACCAATGATGATTAAGTTATCCATTTTTTAGTCTATCAAAACGTTTTTAAATTTATTGAAAAAATCAATTCCTATGACGATTACTTCGTTTTAACCAAGAAGCATGTCCTCATTCTTTACTTTTCTTTTTGTTTTAAAATGGAAATCTATTCCTATTTTTAAAACTATCTCAAACAATTCTAAATTCTCACAATTGCGATATATCCTCATTCTTAAGAAACATAAGCACAAAACGCAATTTAAAGAACACAACGCTTGGTATTTATAGAACTTCAAAATAGATATAAAAACAATATGATTGAATGGTTAACGAACTTGATACGTTCTTCCTTCTAGACCATTTTAGTGCTACGAAAGAATACCACTTTGCGTGTATAGTTATTATTATTATTAGTTTTATTAAATGTAAAGAATGCATAATTATGTGGGTGGAATTTATCATTTATTTTTTAGAATAAGGTAGACTTTTATTACCAAAAATTATAACAAAGTTTGCATCCCCATATTACACGTTGTAAGATGGGTAGAATATGGTATTTATCATTTATTTTTGTATTATAATATAATAATTGAATACTTTATAATAAAAAAATAGTTAACTTATCTATAAGAACTAGTATCTTTGTTTGGTAAACCATCTTCCTAACTTTTCTTCTAATATCTTAATGTATATGACGTCCTTATCTCTTACAATTCTACTTTCTTTATTTTGTTATGATTTGTTTAGAATAAAGTTACGGAAAATTGATTCAAAATGATAATGTCAAGATACAAAGATTTTCGAAAACCCAATCATTTTTATTGGCTTTCAGAGAAAAAATATATTATTTTTATTTTGTTCCTGAATTTACTATTTTTCCTTTTAAGTTTTATTTCTTAAATTTTTTTTTTTGTGAAAAGCAAAATCTTGCTTATTATTATAATATAGAAATAAAGAGTAGAAAAATTGGGAGAGAAGGAGATGAATTTTACTGATGAGAGATCAATCACATAAAGTTACAATATGCCTTGTATATATAGGTCAAGAGGTAGAGATTCATTAGATATCTAATAATAAGGAAGGTGAATATTTACTATAATATAACTTCACAATACTCCCCTTTGGATGTTCACCCTTATTATACGCTATCGATGTTTGCTGTCTCGTTAAAAACCTTACCATGAAAAACCCAGTGGGATAAAAACTAGGTGAAGGGAAAGAGAGTGCAACGCGTATAATACTCCCCCTCATTTCAATATCATTCTTTTAAAGATCGAATGTCGATCTTATATAGAAATTGCTTGATAATCTTCCAAATTATTGCTTGATCGGATTTGATGAACATTGATTATGCCACCGTCTTGTTGATCATGTGTTGAGATTAAGTTCCTTGTTTGAGTTTGAGCTATATACGTACACCACATTTTCTTCAAACAATACTTTTGAACTTTCGTTGATAGTCTTGTGACCACATTCTTCCTGGGTGTGTTGATTATTGATCTTTGACGACACATATTCTCGACCATCTCCATATTTTAACGATGTAGCTGTTATTGGTTGCTTGATCTCCATGAAATTTGTAGTATCACCATTAATGAAAAACTAACTTGTTTGTGACTGTGCTTTGATTGGATCAAACAAATATCCAACCAACCATGATTTAGAACTATTTTAACCAAACAATCACATATAGCTTGCGCCAAAGAGATAATCTTCCAATGGCAAAGTGTTGATTCAGAGCTATGTATTGCTAACACATTTTTAGAAAACAACAATATCGGGGATGTGTTGTACTATGTGTAGTACTTGTAAGATACATCAAAATTTCGTTTGCGATGCAAGACTGAGAAAAGCTTAAGCAGTAAGCTTTATCAATATTGAAGCTCTTTGACATTTCATTAACATACTTTCATAAATAGATAAAAGTCTTATTTAATAAATTCTCGATTTTTAAGCCAATACATACTAAGCTGTAGTATGTTCATCTTTTCGTGAGATTCACTCATACGAATTTGGACATCAATTCTTTAATTATTTATGAATCTCCCCTTTGGATGTTCAACTTGCAAAATTATGCCCCGTTAAACCCTTACTAGGTAAAACCAGATGGGACAAAAGCCTAGTGAAGGAAAAAGAGTACATAATAACATTGTTACGCAATTGATGATGTTGCCTGCGAGCAATTTTACCACATATGCGTTTATTGTTTTAGCCCATATTGCTCATTGACACTCTGAATATGGTACATGCTTCAATCATTTTATCATTTTATCATTTTATGAAAGTTGTAAGCCATATGCAAGCAATCAGACACGGATAACTATTTGTATATCGTAAGTTTGAACATATAGGAATAATTGTATTAACTATGAGGGAAACATATCTATGCTCTGCAAAAAACAATTGTGCCTTATATGTCAATGTATCATTTCCTCATTGCGCTTTATCACAAAAAATCGATTCATATAAAATATGCTACATATTCTTGTGTATGGACTTCATGTCCAAAAATTCATGCATGATGAGAGGCTTTAAATATTTAGTAGCATTGCACGTCTTGCTATTTTAGCCAACGTATCTCAATTTCTACACCTCATAGCATATATGCCCTTAAATTTTGCACGCATAGTATTTAGCGCCATATAATATACATAATTGTTGTCGACATCAATCTTAATTTGATTTCATGTGATGTTTAACATGCTTTCGATTCAATGCAATACTTCTTCATTATATTCACACTTTCACTACATCAACGATACTTTCCCGACTATAAAAATGATACTTTCACAACAACTAAAAGTATATATAGCGTAAATGGATCTAAACCCTAGTTCTGACTCGGATATGGAGATTTTTGTGGCGGTGACAACTACTTTTGATTCAGAACATGCATTCATTTTTCTTGATTATTTAGACGAAGATGATGAAAGAGGAGCCGCTAAAAGTTCAACGTGGTAAAGAGCACCAAGAAGATATATATGTAGAGATCTTCTTGGCGACGTCGATCAATTAAGGCATGATTACTTAGCCAAGTCACTAGTTTCCCTCTTGGATTACTTCCGAAGACGATTTCGAATGCGCGAGGAATTGTTTTTCCGTATATGGCAAGGTATAACTTCGTACACCCAACAATTGCTACGTCTGTACTTTAATTATTTTCATCAAAGCCTGGACTGCACCGGTTTATGTAGTTTTAATATTTCTCAAAAGTGTAATTCTGTCATACACCAATTGGCGTACGGTTGCGCTATCGATGTTTTTGATTAATACTTACACATTAGTCAACAAATAACACACAATTGTTTGGACAACTTTTGTTAATGTATTTTTCATCTGTACTTAACTGAGTACCTGAGAAAACCAACACTCCAAGATTTCCAATGTCTACATGATAAACACAAAGATATACATGGTTTTTCGAGTATCCTCGGAAGCATTGATTGTATTCATTGGCCTTGGAGAAACTATCTAACGACATGACAAGGGCAATACACACGAGGTGATAAAGGATGTCCAAGTATCATGCTCGAATCGGTTGCCGCGTATGATTTATGGATTTAGCATGCTTACTTTGGCTTGCGGCTTTGAACAATAACATCAATGTCCTTAATGAATTTGTTTGACGATTTACTCTAAGGTAGGCTCCCGAGGTACCGTATAATTTGTTGGGCAACAATTTACAAAAAGGTATTATCAAACTGACGATATTCATTCGAAATGGGTGACTCTTGTGAAACCGTAAAAATGTTCAATTGAAGAAAAGAATATGAAGTTCAAGCGATACCAAGAAGCTATAAGAAAGCTAGGATATCGAATGAGCATTCGAAGTGCTTCAAGGTCGTTGGGCAATCATTAAAACCCTAGCACGACCATATACCGTCAACAAATAACGACGAATGATGTACATTTGTGTGAATTTACACAACATGATCACCGAGGACAACGATCCGGCAATGTGTGAACTTGAAGAAGACTATTTGGCTAACCCCGTTAATCTTCCACGACGTTAGTGGAATGAAAGGGTTCAAACATATATGCATATGGACAAGAAGTTACGCGATTCTAGGGTGCACCATTAACTTCACAAAGCTCTAATCGAACGCATTTGAAACTTTCTAGTAAAATACCGGACGTAACGTTGACGTGATAAAACTGATTTGGAGGAAATCACCGCTGGGAGAAGGCTAGTTGCATAAACCGAAGGAATCTTTGGTAGACCAAATTAGTTGACCACACATAGGCACGTTGACCACACATAGGCACCTACGGGCTACTGGCTATGGATTTTGATTTTGATTCGAAGGGTCCATCATTGTCAAGAAGATAATGACGATTATATCATAACAATAATAATTACAATTTTAAATTATAATTTCTAAAATTTAAATACTCCGCACACGAATTGGTCGGGTCTACAATTTAATCCTCCTATAATAATTAAGTATTTTAAGAATTCTAGGTGAGATGGTGTTATGTCTTTATATATATATTCAAGTATATTTAAAACATAGAAGCTTTTAAAAATTCAATTAAACTTTATTTTTAGCTGTTAAAAGCTGGTAGCATTATGATTAAAAAACTTGTTATATATTGTCTTCATTATAACATGTTTAATATTTCGAATAGGTATTTTTCGATCTCTTGGAGGCATCGCATTCTTTTCGTCATGTTATATATACTTCTTCTTGTGTCATCTTTATTGGTAGTATGGTTTGAGAAATTATTTATAAGATTAATTAGTGTCTTTAAAAACTTTCAAAAAAAATAAAAAAATTAGTGTCGTTAAAGATAAACTTGTGAATGGTGATAATGAGGAGATATACTAGTGTTAATCCATACTAGGAAATTAGGGCTTGTATGATGCACGGATATTTTTTTATAACAAATTAAACTTACATGTTATATCAAACTCTTGTAATTGAATTCAAATAAATAATATTTGAACATTTCTAGGTGAAATGAAAGTGCACATGATCAAATTTCTATATTAGTTTTTTTTTTCTTCCTATTTCTATTATTATTATTATTATTGTTATTCTTTTTTTGGTTTTAACAAATCTATGAATTATAAACTGAATAGATCACACTACTTAATTATTTAAAAATTTTAATTTTTTCAATAATTTAAAGTTGAGTATCCTAGAGTGAACATGACATCTTAGATAAACATGTTAAAATAAATCAAGTATAAAATTTTCTATTAAACTTTGTAGGATTATATCAATTCAAATTGGACTAATTTTTCATATTAAGAACTTTTAAAATGCGAAAAAAACAAAAAAGTCTATTAAACTTTTAATAGCTTTAATAATCTGTCAATTTTAAAATTCGACACATTATAAATTACGTAGTTGTTCAAGTACAAAATCAAAATGATGTTAGTATATCCAACTTTTCCATCAAAATTTGTTTCAACAACAAAGAGGCTAAGTTTACCATTTTTCATCCGTATTTAAATTTAGAAGTTCCAAGATGCAAAAATTAATCATGTCATGCTAAATGCATCACCGGGCTAAGTTTGTCACTTTTTTTCTATATGTAATTTAATAGTTTTCTAAATTTTAAAAAACTAACTTTATATGTACGAAACTCAATTTGATATACTAAATATTTAAAAGTTTTGCTAATCACAGTCTTATAGGTTGTTTTTAACGTGCATAAAAAGTTGTATCTTATGTAAGGTATAACGTGCATAAAAAGTTGTATCTTATGTAAGGTATCATCTTTTTATGCATATTATTGACGACCCTTAAGGTTGTTATTAACAAAATCGAATATTTAATCTTTTGTTAACTTTCTTTGTTAAATAAACAACTTTATATATAGATAAAACATTAATTAACTTCATTTATTATATATGACTAATAAATGTATAAAAAGTATTATGTAATATATATATATAGATTTAGTATGTATAACTCTCCATTGCTAGTTCGCGACTACATTATGGAGTTACATCCAACAATGGTGCCACGTTATTCCTTCAAGACCAGTCAACCTGAAAGAGCTCCTGAAACTTCACAAATCGGCTCAGATAATTCCACGAAAGCAAAGGCTAATCCAACTCATTATCCTTGCCTACTGTTGGACGATTTGGAAATGCGGAAACGATTGCATATTCTCTGGCACACAACCATCCCTTCGATCCGCAATAAGAGATCTAAAAGGAACCACTTTTCTTTGGGTTTCCAATAGGTCGAACTCCCTAGGAATTACTTGGCCCCAATGGAATAGTTTTAACGTTTAATTCTTTTATGTATGTTACCCTGACTATTGTATGTTTCTCCTAGCTTCTCGCTAGAGTTCATATTAATAATACTCCAATTTTAATGTTCAAAAAAAAAGTATGTATAACTAATAAATGTATAAAAAATGTTATGTAATACTAATAATTAATTATAACATATAGAATTAGTATCTATATAATTAATATAGAGTTATTAATTACCAAAATTAATTGAATGAAACTCAATTTTTAATAATTGACATATTCTACAGATACTTTTATAAGATTATCTATCATTTACTTGATATGATAAATGACATATCATAAAAGAGGAATGATATCCCCATAACATATATATTTCTACAGAGTGTACAATTATATAAAATTTATACTATTTTGACGGTAATTGTATTTTAACTATTTTCGTTGTATTATAACAAGTTTAATAACATTTTTATAAAAATAAAATAAAATAAAAAATAAAAAACCACTAATCAATATAACCGACTACGGTTCAACCGATCGAACTGGTTTTCGCCTCTCGGCAGGTCCGGTTAAAAACTTAGTTTTTAAAACATCGCTAAAGTCATAACTTTGTTTGTTTTATCCTTAAGCGGGTACAAAACGTTATCTACTTCAAATATTAAGAAAAGTTAACACATTTTTTTGAACGATCGGTCAGCTAATAAACATCACGGAGCATTTCACCTTATAAGGGTGAGACCCTACAATTCTACTTCTTTCATGTGAGTAAACCTCACAGATTTGTTACTTCAAAAAGTCAAAATTAAAATTAAAGTATGTGAGTAAAACCAGAAATGCATCAACCACTAGAATGAAGTTTAATTTAATTTTAAACAGGGGATTAGGGGAAGATGATTCGGAAACACGCCCTCAACGACAAACACTTAAATGACATATTTGACTTTCTATATTCATAATGAGATAAAAAGATAATAAACAAAGGCCTAAACAAATCTTAACACATAAAAATATGTGCGCACGTTTTGAAGTTTGAAATACACATAATAAAAAAATAATATAATATATTCTTTTATATATTTTTTCTTCCTTCAAAATTCCAAAAAATTTCTAACTCTTTTGCCGCTTCCCACATCTCTATCTCTTTCTCCCCACCTTCCACGGCGATCTTCACCGGAAAAACACACAAACACACACACAATCATTCCTTCTTGTTTTCAGGTATGATTAAACACTATCTTTAACTACTCTATTTCTTATAAGTTTTTACATGTAATCTTGTTTTTACAGTTCTTGGTATTCAGTAAAAAAACAACATGCTACTTTAAGTAACTTATATTGGTCTAGTTTTCAATTTTCAGTCAATTTATCGTGTTAAAAGTTAAAACTTTCTTTTTTTTAACTATATATTTCTTGTTTTCTAAACTTTGAGTTGTTCAAAATTTCCGGGCTATCTATTAAAATTTCATTTTATAAAAAAAGTTGAAAAATTGAAACTTTTAATTGACCAGACAATTACTTAGTCAACAAAAGATTGGTAAAGAAAAATATGGAAAAATATATATTTTTTTAAGTGGAAATTTGGTAAAAGTTTAAGGGTGACATCATATTTAAACCAATATATTATGAATGAGAAAATAATTAAATTTGATATTATAATTATATTATTATTATTATAAAATAAATAAGGGTCTATGTGACACCACTCATAAATTTAAAATATTTTCCACTTTTTGGCCTGATTAAGAAGTGGGCTCTAGATATAACTACAATTTTTTTTAAATATAAGCTATAGTTTATACTTTTAATTTAATTTAATGTTCTTTGTGTTTATAGAAGAATCCATATTAGTGTTAGTGGTAGTATTTTAGTAATTAGTCTTTATCAACTTATTGAATTAAATTTAAAAAAATATGAAAATCTTGAGTAGGGTCAGTGCTGTTTTTTGAGACCCTGAATTTAAATTGATTGAAGTCATTGATCTCATGTATATGTGAGGTATAATTATTATTCTCTTGTATATATATGTATATAATATATTAGTATACAAGTGTGAAATAACTTCTTGCCAACCTGAAATTTATAGTAATGTCTTTTTCTAGTTTTCTTGTTATTGAGTATAATGATCATCAACTACTTTAGTAGATGAGATATTTGTATCATCAATTGTTTAATACTTTAACAAGTTTTTTTTTTTTTTTGAATTTGCAGGTTGGTTTGTTTTCATTGGTGACCAAATTCGCGTTTTTGATGTGTGTATGTGCATGCTTAGTGTATGTTAGCAGGGCCAGGGACTGACCGGAAAGGGTTTTCATAAGATGGAGAATTACGAAATACTTGAACAGATTGGGAAAGGTTCCTTTGCTTGTGCTTTCCTTGTGAGGCATAAACATGAAAAGAAAAGGTGAGTTTTTTCTTTGTTTGTATTGGGTTAATCTTTTGGTATTCTGATTATTGTTGGTTGTATGTATTGATTAAAGTTTCATCTTTTCAGGTATGTTTTGAAGAAGATTCGACTTGCTCGGCAGTCTGATAGGACCCGTCGATCTGCTCTCCTTGAGGTTGATATTTCTTTCCATATATTGAAAAATTTTCGCTTCTTATGACTTATGAAGATATGCTTTAGATAGTTCAAATAGTAACCATGTTTGCATTTGTTGCTAATTGTATTGATTGCATATCGCGTAACATAATTAAGGAATTAGAGCTTAACTGATTGGAAAACATTATTTGAAGATCCACCTTCTTAGAGTAACATAACTGAGTATGCAAGCTGATATGGTTCTATGTTATGCAGGTGGAACTTATTTCCACCGTACAAAATCCTTATATAGTCGAGTACAAAGATTCATGGGTTGAAAAGGTTTGTGCTCTGTCGAGTATTTTGTGCTTCACTTCATTTTTAATGTTTTTCTGCATTTAAAATAATTTATACTACTTTTTATCTTGTCAGGGTTGCTATGTATGCATTGTCATAGCATACTGTGAAGGAGGAGATATGTAAGTTATATTCTTCACCATTTTAGTACTTGAGAGTATGATAGTTCTTTCCCCAAACTATTACAGTTCTAATCATATGTTCAACCAGGGCGGACGCGATAAAGAAAGCCAATGGTGCTCATTTTACAGAAGAGGTTTTAGTTTCTTCTATACTTTGTTGTTTATTAATCTCATTTGTTACGCCTTATGTTAGGGTCTCGTTAAACTTCACATTACTCTTTATTTGAATACCCTTTTTTGTGTGCAGAAACTCTGCAAATGGCTTGTTGAACTACTGGTGGCACTCGATTATTTGCATGTTAATCATATTATTCATCGTGATGTCAAGGTTAGTCACATCTCTAAACAATATGATGGCCATATTTATCTTGTATATCTAAATATGTCTTAATATGATGAGTTCCCTTTTTGCTTCAGTGTTCAAATATATTCCTAACAAGAGATCAAGATATCCGACTAGGTAACATTTGACCATCTTCTATCTAATTTCTTGAAACTGTAGAGTGATTTTAGTCTGAGTTTCTTTTGTTCTCTTCAGGTGATTTTGGTCTTGCAAAAATGTTGACTTCTGATGATCTTGCATCCTCGGTAATTAACAATTTTTCCGCATTTGATTTTCTAGATTGTATGGAGTTTAGGTCTTAGCAATGGTCGAATATCTCTCTTATAACTGCTTCATTTTCAGGTTGTGGGAACTCCTAGTTATATGTGCCCTGAACTTCTAGCAGATATTCCATATGGTTGTAAATCGGACATATGGTCATTAGGTAATTTCTAAAACCTTTAGGTTTTGTTCTCGTGATGGCGTTTAACGTAAATTATACATACAACTTGTGCAGGATGCTGTATGTATGAAATGGCCGCTTTCAAGAATGCATTTAAAGCTTTTGTAAGTTGGTCATGTGCTTTCTAGAAACGCAGTTGTCTTATTACCATATAAAAATTAACATCTTTCTATTGTATAGTATATGAAATCTTTATTACATCAATATGTGAAGTAGTCAATAGTTAATGATCTACTTCTAAACTTCATTTTTGAGCAGGATATGCAATCTTTGATCAACAAAATAAACAAGTCTATAGTGTCTCCGCTTCCAACCATGTATTCTGGCACATTGTGAGTTATTTGATTTCCGTCATTTTGCTTAATTTCCGTCTTTTTCATCTATTCCTAAACTTCAACGTCTAATTTCTGTTTCTAGTCGAGGGCTTATTAAGAGTATGCTGCGGAAAAACCCAGAAATGAGACCAAGTGTATGTATAGTCGTTTCCTAATCCATTTCTTTGAAGAATTCAAACTTTCTGCCTCCTCTACTTTTGTTATTGAACCTTATATGGGACTCAATTTCCAGGCTGCTGATTTGCTTAAACATTCTCATCTTCAACCTTATGTATATAAACTCCATCTTAACTTCAACGGGCCTAGACGCCAAACACTTCCAGGCCGATGGTCAGATTGCAACTATGAAAAGAAAACAACGTTCATTGAGCCCGAGCCCCGAACTGTTCATCATTACAATGAGAAAAGGCGATCTATTAATGGTGACAGGGCTTTGAATCCTAGTATTTCTGAACATGATCAATACTCTTCTTTCTCTCACAGTTCAACTAGAAAGCTATCCATTGGTAGTGTTGAAGAATATATATATACCGAGAAATTAGTTGCTGCGAAGATATCAAATACTGTCAGAACTCCTAGATCGACTCCGGCAAAACCTTCTGTTACTAATCCCAGAAGGCCAATAATCAGAGGGAGTTCAAATCGTGATTTGGTATGTTCTTGTTAACCAAATAACCTGTTTTTATATTGAAATTAGTAGAAGGGTCAACCAGTAGACAGGCTGAATAATGGGTCAAAATGGGTACTTTTGGTAAATGCCAAAACGAGTCTTACAGGGTTGGCTTGAAACACTTTTTGTCTAGTTATTCCAATGTTTTTACTTTTATAAGTAGCTAGATTCGAATCCGGCTTTTTGTATAAAACTATGTAGGAGGCCCTTGTATACATTAAAAAAAAAAAAAACCCTTTTGGCAACTTTTGAGTTTTGACCCGTTTGACCCATTTGACATGTTTCCTTTGCAAGTTTAATTTTTCTAAATTGGCCCACTTGACCCGTTGAGGATAAACATAATCAAAAGCTACCCATTTACAAGTAAATCGGATGAAATTCCCACCTCTAGAAATTTGATTTACATTTCATCTTCTAAGCTGATATATATCATCTATTAGGTGTGTGTAGAGGTGGTCCAGAGTGACAAAAACAGTTAACTAAATTAGGACCAGACCAAGTTGGGACAGAACCGGATACATTCAGTTGGTTCTAGATTTTTTCAAAATTAGGTTTTAGGCTCTAGATTTTATATAAAGTTGGTTTTGGTTAGGTCTAGTCCAAATCAAAACCGGAACCTAACTGCTTTTGTTTTCAAACTTGAAATGATGTTAGAGAATAGAGATACGTTTCGCATTAAAACAAACTCATGCATGCACTTATAGTTCATGTTACTGTTCTAAACCCAAACTATTTGGATCAATTCAGTCTGGTATGGTCTAGTCCATTTCCATGCCCTTAGATACAATTAAATCACAACATTTTTAGTATCAAAGTTAAACAAGTTCATATTGATGTTATATATAATTTTTTTAATTGTCATTAAGGTTATTTATGTTGTGTGTTCAGCTCCCAGTATCACAATCTCCTGCCAGCCAATCATCACGAACAACTCGTAGGACGTCATTACCCTTGTCAGCAAGAGCCAGAAAGCCCTACCTGGATTTTGAATCCCCAGACGTATCTGTCAACGCTCCCCGCATTGACAAAATGACAGAGTTTCCTTTAACTTCTACACAAGAACCCTTGATCCTGCCCGTTCGTAGAACTTCTTCAACATCACCTCAGTGTTCTTCCGGTACTTCTCCGAACCCCATCCTGGACCGATCAGTAACAATCGACATGTGTACAGTCAAGACCGTGAACCCCATTCAAAGTCACCAAACATCTGCTAGTGGGTCACATTCTACAAACAACAGGAGTGCTGATACATCTTCAGATTCACGGGGAGATAGGCGTAGATTTGACATGTCATCATACCAACAACGTGCCGAAGCATTAGAGGGGTTGTTGGAGTTCAGTGCACAGTTAATGCAACAAGAACGGATAGAAGAATTGGCAGTGCTGTTGAAGCCATTCGGTCCTGAAAAGGTGTCTCCTAGAGAAACTGCTATTTGGTTGTCAAAGAGCTTCAAGGTCACCACAGCTGCAACCGGAAGTGGAGCTAGTGTTGCTGGGAATTCGTAGTCCATTTCTGTATTTTGCCACATTTTAGTTCTTGCTTTTGTTGTTGTGTAGAGTGGACTTGCAGTAAAGTTAGTTGTGAACTGCTTGTTCATACAAACTATGCAAACTAGGATGAGACTACGTAAGTTGAAAATGTCGACCAGTTTACTTATGAATGAGTCGATTTGGGTCGTCTACTTTTGTTCCCCCTTAAGTTGATCAAATAAACCCTTACAACTAAACTACTAGTGCCCTGCCCTTTAAGACGTCCAAGCTCCAAAGTCTATTTTTAAATGCTTCCAAATTCATGAATTTGCTCTATACAAAAAAAATATTGTTGTAATCATAATTAACGTATAAGTTACTCGGAGTATTAACCTAATAAACCAATCTTGACACGGAACATTTATCTCCATTGAGGTGAGTTTTGATTTTGGTGGAAACATTCATGTCAGTAAGAGTTCGTCAATGGTCCACCAGAACCTATTGGGCTTGGTTTTGAACCATTCTTTACCCCTTGGCTGGCCCTTGTGAACATCATATGACGTAGCTTTAATCATAGTGTTATATGATTTACCTCGACCTCAAAGCTATCTTCGATGAAGGCCCTCCAAAGGGTCGGTTACCTTTTACTTATAACATAAACTGCATCAAGGTTTAAGAACCAATGCCAATTTATTTGTTATCAACTTCAAAAGGCTAAGTTATAATCGAGCATGTTGATTAGAATAGACATAATAAGAGTCTGCATCTGATATCTTAAACGCTTTAACCAAGACGAAAACCGAATAAGTGACCCTATTGAGAACTGGTTTTAACCAAACTTCCATGCGATTACTAGAAAGACCAACACATTCCTTGCAAATTTCTCAAGGTTATATTGCTTTCCCTAGATTATACTGCTTTAAAATGTGTTTCATGGGTTATAGACTTCCGCATCATACCCTTCTCGTAAGGGAATTAGTGCATTCTCTTAGGCCCTTTCCTATCCTATGTCCTAAATCTCGTCGAGCACCCCATCGTGGACGACACGATAGGCACCACCCCATCGTGGGTGGTCATCGTCATTTCATGTCGTAATTTGGAATTGGTTCGACGGGATTTGAGGGCCCACTTGTAGCGTACGAAATGTATTTTTTTTTCCCAGTGTGTTTATTTGTGTAAGAAGAGAGAGTGTGTGGGGTATGTGGGAGTGTATGTGTGTGTGGGTTTATAATTTTTTTTAATTGGGGTTGAGGTGAAGATAAGGGTATGATAGGGAGGGGGTAGTTCTTGGGTGTGTCTTGGAGAGAGAAATCTGATGTGACAGTGAAGACGAGGTGATGACGGCGTCAGGATAGGAAGAGGCCTTAGCATAGTAGTTCGAGATATGTTTGGTGTATGGGAATGAAAATAAAGTAATCACTTTTATTTTTATTTAAAGTGCTTGGTTTGCTTATTTGAAATTACAAATCGAAGATTAAACTCATCAATCTAACTATATTTCAAATACATTAAGAGTGGTGTATTTTAAAACTCGTTCACATTCTTGCTAAAAAACCAAACTTGTAGTGATTTTAGTTATAAAACCAAATAAGTTTATACAATTAATTGTAAAAAAAATAAACAAATGAAAACAAAATAACTTTATACAATTAATAAATCAATATAAACCCTCCCCTAAGGAAAAAAAAACCAAGTATATGGCCATGCGTGAGTGTATGTATATATCATGTATGTATGTATTGATGATGGTGTTCATGAGTGGTCCGGGACGTGCACTTAATATCGAGACAAGTGGCACTATACCTTTACTATATCACTTTTTTTTTCTAATCGAAAATTTAGATCACTGGCGCACTATTAACAGCAGAGGGTGTGACGCACTTTAGTGATAGGTCCGGTCCACCTTCTGCTGTAGTGGCATTTTCGGACTTCTTTTTTCCTCAATCGGCTTGATGTCGGTTTCTCCTTCGTTTGTCCACCCGTTCATCTCCAATTTTTACTATATAACCGGTCCTTTCTCTTTCCCTAGTCTAATATAGAAAAATAATACATGTGACTAATTTCGTATACTTACAAATATTTTTAAAAATTTGATGTTATACGGAGAGAAAAACAGTAACTTTGTGCAATTATTCTCTCTGAATCTTAGTTATTAATCATGTTTAAAGATAACATTGTACTAATACCATTTGAATTATTAGCATAGTAGTTCGAGATATGTTTGGTGTATGAGAATGAAAATAAAGTAATCACTTTTATTCTTTTTTAAAGTGTTTGGTTTGCTTCTTTGAAATTACAAATCGAAGATTAAACCCATCAATATAATTATATTTCAAATACATTAAGAGTGGCATATTTTAAAACTCGTTCACATTCTTTCTAAAAAACCAAACCTATAGTAATTCTAATTATAAATCCAAATAAGTTTATACAATTAATTGTAAAAAGAATAAATAAACAAAAAAATAATAACTTTATATAATTAATAGTATAAATAAAAAAACAAACAAAAACGTAGTTACTTTATTAAAAGACGTGACAAAAAATTTAGGAAGGAAACAAGTTAAGTTATTATTATCATATATTATTATTAGTATGTATGTGTGTACATCTTATAATCTATTTATATATCATGGGAAATGTTATATTAGGAATCCCTAAAAGGTCAGGAATCTTTAAGAACTTTTTTTAAATTAAAATTAAAAGGATATTTTAATAAAATCATTTATCATTCACTATATAATTGCTTACACATGTTCATATGACTATCTATGTACATTTGTTC
>JAOEHQ010014986.1:0-15515 GCA_025447715.1 Asclepias incarnata
CGTTTTCAAAATTTTCATTTGTTTTCTAGAAAATGAAAACTCCTTCCATTTTCTAGAAAATTAGAAATAGAAAACTAGAAAACATTTTCTCCAACTAAACGCACCCTTAATATCTGAAAGAAATATTTTGTAAATAAAAGATTTTAATTTCTCATTTATTTACTTGTTTTATTCTTCAAAGAAGAATAATAAAATAAAATATTGTCCCATTGCGAATGAATCTCCATTTTGTGCTTGATCTCTTCTGTCATGCATCATGGCTGGGTGAGATGTCTCATTGCGAATGAACCTCCGTGCTTCCAATCTGGTCATGCACTTCTTTAAGATGTGGAACCTCGGAGCTTTCATCTTATAAATAAGGCTAAATCTTCCGTAGGGGGGTAAGGATGGTGCCAAGGTCAGAAAGCGGTTGATAGTCTCGTCAGCTAGACTATTTCGAACTTAGTAAGATTATTACTAAGTTTCACTTTAAACCTTAAAGTTTTATGTCATTTTAAAAATCACCCTAAATAAAATAAGTTATCTATATTATTATATACTATATTAAAGAAAATCTATGTGAATAGTGTTTTTTTGTTTTTACATGCATTTTAGATATAAATAACATGTATAGGAAAATTAAACAAATACTTTAGTAGAAGAGTTGGTTGTTATTATTATTACTATTAAAGTGTAAATATAAATATATATGTAAAAATATAAAATTAAATAAATGTTGGGCCCTAGACTAGTGGTGCATTGGGGATGTTTGAAAGGACTTGTGGTGGACATGTGGTGGAAAGGGATTTTTTTGATGCGACGTTGACAAAAACTAATGGTGTCTTGTGGAAAAACATGGCTATATGTGAGGCTCCGAAAGGAGTAAGCTAAGACACGTGACATTTAAAGTAATGCAACACACTCAGGAAAAACGGTGTGAAAAACGTTGTGAAAGGTAGCCAGACATTACCAATTTCGAACATGGCAAAATATTGCCGACCTTTCCCGCAGGGGACTTACGGATTGTGTCCGAAGGGCGGGGCACCGTATAAACTAAGCCGGGTGGAAACCTATATTTAGCTAAAAACCAAAGCATATCTTCTTTGCCTATACTACATGTATGTTTTTTCAAGTCTTTTTTATTACCCATATCGAAAATCGGAAATAAACTAAAAGCACGGGGGACGAACCTGCGGAAAGAAAGAGCGCTACAGTCGAGTGACGAGATGGAAAGTGCAGAATGGCAGAGAGAAAGTAGGTGAAGAATGTGAACCTCCCCTCCCTATTTATAGGGAAGGATTGATGGGACATGACCACTGATGGGACGTATCTAACGACGCATTGAAAACACACAACTGTTTTGCGCCACATGTCTCTAAAAAAAGAAGCTAAAAGAGAACCAACACACTAGGCTATGGCAATCAAGCCCGAGATCGAAAATGTCAATTTAAAGCTACGTACTGCTATAAAATTTTGTATAAAAAACTTAGAAACTTACAACCCAGCGCCCCACATAGAATATGCAACGCTAGGCTGGAGGGCTTGATAACATATCACCTCCGGCTCGTTAACACTAAAGCCTTCGGATCACTAACACTAGGACCTACGGCCAAGCTGTAGAAGACATCTAGGCGTCCGTAGGTCACCACAGAACACGACGCCCGTACTATGTACTTCTCTCAGAGCATGTCTCCACTACTCGCATGAGACAAAATGACAAATGCTTGTCTTCACTACGCGACGCACCGCTCAACAACAAAAAAATAAATTATCTCTCAAATAAATTTTATGTGAAGTGTCACATATACAGGTCGTTAGTTTGGAACCGAAAGGTATTCAGATTACGGTTTTTTTAAAGACTTTAGAGCCGAAATGAACATGCTTTGTTTCATATCCAAATCAGTTTTGTTTTGTCGATATGATTTTGAATTGGAAAATAAAAAATACCTCCTCGAATGTTCATAGTTGAGAAATTAAAAATATTGGATGTATTAAACCCACATGCAGTACATTTTGCGTTGGCCGGCAATGACACTTTGCTGACATTTCTGTATTTTAATAATAATAGATGAATTATTATATTTGTAGAGTTATAATATTATATAAACCATAAAGTATAAATAAATAATATACATAGTAATACTCCACATATTCTAAAATAAGTATCCACTTGAAAAAAGAGTTAAATTGTAAAAGGTGTGTAACCATTACATTGTGTAATAGCAATATTATAGCGCACGTGATAGTAAGTACACATGTGGCATAAAAGTAAAGGTTTTGGCCTTTGGGTTCAAATTCTATCACATATCCTTTTAATCATAGTACTACGTGATTACCTTCTTTCAGGTTGGTCATGAGACCGGTCAGTGAATGGCCGATAATGAGTCGGATATCCTTGTTTTTTAATTAATTATATTACCCATGACTTAAACATGTACTAAAATGAAATGTAAACTATAAAACAAGACTATAGATTAAAAATAAAAATACCAAATTCAAATCTCCAATAATTACAATCCGTTAAAAAACAATAGCAAATACTAACAATCTACTGAGAAGTGAGAATACAAATTTTAAACTTTAAAACAACATTTAGAATTATTACACAAGCTATATAATCAAATCCAATTTATATCTATCTTTATAACTAAGTGAAAAAATGAGTATTACATGTACTATTATGAAGCCCTTCAAGTAAGCAAAAATCATACATGTCACTAACTATTGCTTATATGTCATTATTTAATAAACTCTTGAATATATTTAACTAATTAATTTAACATATAACTAATTATACTATCTATATGGCTTCATTTGAAATGGAAAAGAAAGTGTATTTGAAATTTGAAATTTTATGGTTCATTGAAATCGTTGAATTGAAATTTTTTGAGTTAGTCAAACATTGGACAACTTTTTTTAATTTGTGAGTTTTATTTGGTTTTGCAGTTTCGAAATTGTGATGGAATGGATGAAGTTGAGTTCAAAGAGAGTTTGTATATTTGGATAGGGCTTTGACGTGATTTCTATGTGAGAATTTACTTTTTTTTAAGACTTTGTAAAGGCATATTATTCATCTAATTGTTGTTTTATATGCGTATGAATGCTAAATAATGTTTTTCTTGAAATGATTTGGTTTTTCTATTATAACTTTACAACTCGTGTTGATTGGGTTAAGTTTAAAGTAAACTTAAACTCATTATCAGGGAATCCAACGGACAGATACTCGACATTAAATAATACAAGAACAAACTTTATTTTCTTCTTCATTCACATATCATTGAACTATATACTTTATCGACTATCATAACGCAACAATTATTGAATCGTGCATCACGCAGGTTCTATACTAGTTATATATATATGTTAGGTCCAAGAATGTCAATACACCAAGGTATACTAACACAGATTAGTTATAGAAGGGGGGTGAATACAACTTAATAAATTTTCGTACAACTTTAAAACTCTTTTGTAAATCTTTTCTAAATAATAAATGAAACTTAGATAGAACAATAAGATTTAACAAAAAATGTAAAGAAAGTAAAATGCATAAGAAAGTAAAGCAAAGCACAAGGATGTAATTTTTCAAGTAATCCTTTTATTAGAAATAAATATATACAAAGAATTACAGGATTGTTGCCGAACAAGATTCCCTATAATATCTAAACAATCCAGTTGAATGAACAAATTACAACCAATCAAGTATTGTCTCGAATTTAGCAAAGCTAATATGTATACCAGCCTAAGCTGTGTATATGAGCACAATAACTTGCAGTGAAGATTAATTTCTCAGGTGTTCCACACTCTATGCTTCAATGGAATGGGGTATTTATAGGCGAATACCCTGCCTTCATTTGATGTCCACTTTCCACGTGTTCTTCTTCTATTGGCAGATCGTGAAGGAATCTCTGATGGTGACATTGTACCTTTGGGGACCACGACTGTCACCACTACTCCAACTAGCCAATAAGAATGTGGACAACACATAGATAGTACGACCACCAACCCTGAGGTGACCTGTGATGTACCTCGTACAACTGTCATCCTTATCTTCATTCCCAAGGTTGATTCTTCACATTGGTTGCAGACACAGATTGGGACATTTGTCAGATCCCAATCTGCGTTAAGTATTCTTCCAAGCTGACTGTAAGCTCAGGCTGTCTTCCACACACAGCTTGTTCTTCTATCTTCAATCTTCATCTTTGACTTGATTGAATGCTATTCAACATGTTGATGCAGCTTGGTATGAATACGGACTTCCACAGGAAGTGTGATCTGAGTCAAATCGAGGGACTTAGTCTGATACAGCTCAGACTGACTCAGATCAGATTACAAGAACTCAAAAGATACTAAGTGTTTCCTATCAGATTGTCATCACCAAATCTATACATTACATTAGGACTCAACAAAAACTAACCAATGTAAATCTTTTTTACCAAAAAAAAATGAGTTAGAAGTCCAAGTTTTGCCAATGCTTATCATTTATCTAAAGGAAATGGGTTTGATAAACACTAAAAATGGATTTGAATCAAACCAAGATAGTGTGGAAGTTTTTGAAAACTCAGTTCTTTCACACATATTTAAATTAACTAGAGGGATACCCGCATAATGCCGTTACGATGACGAATAGTGTAGGTTATTGATATAAATATAATTGATGTAAAAGGGGTAATGTAATTATTTGAGGAGTTGGATGATAGATGTTGTAAATTATTTCATTAAGTGTATTTTTGGTACATCAATAAGGAAATGAAAATATACATAATTAAAATAAGAGGCAAAATAAATAGATTGAATCATAATTTAAGAAATAGGAGACATTTGTTCTATATAATATTATAGATTACATTCTCGTTCTTTTTCCCTTTCCTTTTCACACACATGGTCCTTCCAAATTTATATCATTTTTTTTATGTTCAATGTTTTTTTAAATCTTTTATTTTTTTAAAAGTTTCTTTCAAATCCAAACTCATTTCCATTATCTTTACTAAAGGTGTGGGGAGTGTATCCCCTTCCCTCACCTACTTTTTACATTTTCTTTCCTCATATTCCTTCCTTCCCTTCTCTCGTGTAAGGATTGCCTCTCTTTTCCCTTTCCCCATCACTCACCCTTTTTTTATAGTTAAAATAATAATAATAATAAAAGATAGAGAGAAAGTGAATGAGAGAGAACGAGATGGTGGTCACCAATTTCCTCCCCTCTTTGAGGGATGGTGTTCACCCAGGTACCTCACTCCCTCCCTCTGCACTCCCCACGCCCTATGAGCTATCACAATCCCCCATAATTAATCAATAGTATTTGTTAACGTCACATCAGAAAAATCATCTTTTCATCAATAATAAACCACTAATCTCTTACAACATTTTCAATACATCACTAACCAATAGCCTGGAGTCCAGGCCCTGGACCCACAATTTATTTAATTTTACACTTAAAAAAAACAAAAAAACCGTTGCCATTTGTGTTTCCAACCACGGCCTGTCTCACCACGGAGTGACCATGAGCCAGCCACATTGGTGTGGACTCGTGATCAACCCCACGACACGTCAAACACAAGCCTCTATGAAAGCGCTGTGAGTCCTCTGATCCTAAATACAAACCAAGCCGACACCTTAAGCTTAAAGTATCGAAGGGTGTTTCAGATTCTTTTACCATTGGTATTGGTGTTTTGTTTTTGTAGTTTTTAACTTGAAATAGCATTATTTTAATGCTTAACAAGAGATTCGAATATAGCAAGGATTACACAATTAACATTATTCAAGTCCCGTTTACCTTTTATTCAACAACCAAATTATATTACAACCAAGTCCAGAACGCTTAAATTACAAAGTTAATGTCATGCTTTAAATTTAGTGGTAACTAACTATACGAAAGTTTTGAATGTTGAGTTTATAATTTTATCATATTTTTGTTATCAAATATTTTTAGGGTTTTGCTAACTAGTGTCCCGAGCACTGGTTAGGGTGCATTGATTGAACTCACTCTTTATTAAATAATCAAAAAATATATTTAATGCTCATTAATTCAATATAATAAATACCATTTTTATACGAATCATATCGCATGTTTTTATATATTACAAAAAACTTGACCTCATTCAATGCACTTTAATCAGTGCCCAAGGGTACTAGTCAGCAAAACCTTTATTTATATCATATTATAACCTATTTAAAGTAAATTGGCGTGAACAGTAAAAAACGACGGCTAACATATATATTTAAATACCAAATTAAGATCAATAATTGAGCTAGAAGAAATGGTTGGCATCCTCCTTATTAGAAACGAGGTATACGGTTCGAAACCTGCTAGAGCCTCCCAACCTTTTTTTTTTCTTTGCCTGTTTTTGATTTTCAAATCTCAAATTTACATTTTACCCCCCCAGAATTTATATATATAACCTTATAGTTCTATATTTGATTCATTTGTTATATATAGATTTTGGTCTTATATAATTAATTTGATTTAATTGTTTTTATTTACATAACTTTTTTAAAACCTTTTGTTTTTACTTTTTCTTTTTATTTTATTAATAATAATTTATTATTTTGTAACACATATTTTGTAGTTTCTTGATTTTTTTTTATATAACTTTTGTATTTGCTTTTTTAAACATGTATTTGTAACTTTTTGTTTTTTATAAAGTTCGTAACATTTTTGTTTTTTAACATTCTTGGTTTGTATATATCTTTTTGAAATTTTTTTAACTTTCTCTTATTTTTTTTTGTTTTCTTGGGTTTTTTTAAAACATATTTTCTCTTTTGTAATTTTTAAAAGTAAACATAAACATGCTATTATGGTATGGTATTTCCTTTAAAAAGAAAATGGATACCCAAAACAAAAAGAAAATAGGTCTTTGCGAAAATGCGCAGAAAAAAAAAAATAACAACTTTAATATTCTATATATGCACTAAATTACCATTCCATATGTCATGAAACACGCATTTCTATCATGAACGAATTTTCATGCACGCCAAAAACATCCATTTAAAACCACAACACGCTTCAAACAACGATGCCGCCCAACGGGCGGCTTGGAACCTTCTAGTTATCAATAACATTCATCATTTCAATCGGCCCAACAGAATGTTGTAGAATGTTTCCAGATGGTGTTTGGGTTTTTTAATTTGTTAGTTTTTTGGTTTTTTTTTTTATTTGTTAGTCTTTGATATTTGATTTAGACATGGATCTACTTGTAAATAAATATCAAGGTCTTATATGTAAATAATAGAAAATTGAAGAGAAATGCTAGGTTGACAAACTAATTACTAACAAAAGTTTACAAATAAATCTTCCACCAATCAAATCAAGTCATTTTTTTCTCTTTCTTTTTTTTCTTTCTTTGATGATTGGTCCACATCACATGCCACATGCGTTTGTAAACTTTTGTTTGTAATTAGTTTGTAGATCTAGCATTCCTCAAATTGAATGATGAAATTGACTTAATTAGATGCCACATCAGCTATTGAAAAAAAAAAAACCCTATTTCCATTAAAGAGAAAGATATAATCGTTTGTAAAATTTTGTGTAAACATATGTACTTGTTGTATTTTTATAAAATTAAAGAAGAAATTGTTATTTTTATAAGCTTATGTTAAATAATGCTTTCTTATATATACTATAGAAAGTATAAAATATTCAAATGATAAGGTAGGGAATTTGTTCTTTTACCCATTTTTCTGTAACAAGTTTCAATTATTTACTCGTACTATTAAATTAAGGTAAACTCCTCTCTTTAATTACGTACATGCAACCACTTCCCAAATCTTTTTGTCTAACCTTTTTCTTAATACATTTTTTTATTTTATTTTATTTTATTTTAAAGTTTAACTAAATTATTTTCTCTTTCCGTCCTTAATGATAAGGTTTATAGTCGTGTTAACACTTCTTCTTTATAAATAAACAAAACTAAAGAAAATTAAAGTAACTTATAACATCAAAATAGAATAACATAAAGTAATTGGAAAGGTGCATGGGCATGACCAACATATTTTCCATGCTTAAAATTTCCACGCAGTCACAAATATACTTTGTACTAATTCCTTATACTTTTTAACAACCTTTTCAAATTTACCAAAACCACTATAACTCTATTATATCTATATTATTATCTATATATATACACGTATATATCATGCACATATATCTAACCCACATCAACACACTTCTTCTTCTTCTTCTTGTTCTAAGAAGCTAGCTTGAACTAATTAAAACATGAGTCTTCCGACTAAGTCACCCACGGATAAATCTAGGGAGAAAGAGGAGACGAAGGAGAAGAAGAGGTCGATAACAATCATGTTTCGATATGCTGATTGGTTCGACAAAGTGCTCATAGTATTGGGCACTGTTGGAGCCATTGGTGATGGAATGTCTACAAATGTTTTGTTAGTTTATGTTAGTCGTCTCTTTAATAGTTTGGGTTATGGAAGAAGTGTTCAAACCAACCCAGATAACTACATGAAAGAAATCGAAAAGGTTAGTTAGCAACCATTATTGTACTTGCTTAAAGATCAAGTTATTTATGGTACTAGAAAACAATCACTACTTCTCTAGTGATGTCGTTTTCGTATATGTTTTACATAGTTGTATAGCGATACTTATGAGTTTCTAGCTGTGATACAATTGTCTCATTTGGTTTTCTTTGTAATATGTATCTGCAGTGCAGCTTAGCTTTTGTGTACATTGGATTGGGGGTGATGGTGATGGCGTTTATGGGTAAACTTCACTCTATTTGATCCGTAATTATATTATGTAAACGCACACGACAAACTCAAACGACTAATTGATCGAATGGAGTATACGTCGTATATCAAATAACTGATCTTTGTTTTATTTGTTGTTTTTGGGAATTGATTGTTTTGCAGAAGGGTATTGCTGGAGTAAAATTAGTGAGCGACAAGTTTTAAAGATACGATACAAGTATTTGGAGGCTATTTTGAGACAAGAAGTAGGTTTTTTTGATTCACAAGAAGCAACAACTTCTGAAATCATTAACAGTATTTCCAAAGACACCTCTCTTCTCCAAGAAGTCCTTAGCGAAAAGGTAAAGTACCCTACTTTACGACGAAAAAAGGCTCTATTTAGTAGCGAAAAGACAATTGGAGTCTTAGTAGTTGACCAAGATCCTGATAAATGCTTTGGCTATGCTGCAGGTGCCGAAATTCTTGATGCACACATCGGTGTTCTTATCAGGACTGGGATTTTGCATATACTTCTCATGGAGGTTGTCAATAGTAGCTTTCCCAACACTAATTTTGTTGATCATCCCAGGGCTTATTTATGGAAAATACCTCCTATATTTATCAAAGAAGTCGTTCCTAGAATACAGTAAGGCGAACAGTATTGTGGAGCAAGCTCTTGCTTCCATAAAAACTGTCTACTCGTTCACTGCTGAGAAGACGATTGTTAAGAAGTACTCTATGATCTTGGACCGAACAACTGAAATGGGTTTGAAACAAGGTATTGCGAAAGGTCTTGCTGTTGGGAGTACTGGACTGTCTTTTGCGATATGGGCGTTGATCGCTTGGTATGGCAGCCATTTGGTTATGTATAAAGGAGAAAGCGGAGGGCAGGTTTATGTAGGAGGTCTTGCTTTCATCTTGGGTGGATTGTAAGCAATTCCTTTCTCTAAAATCTTTCTTTTTTAGTTCTTGATATCAGCCACAGGCGATGCATTGCAAATCCATATTATGTATTTTTCAACAAATTTCAACCCATTTACTTATGAATGGGCCAACTCATGTTATGTCTTAACATTTCAAAAAACTAAAAAGGTAAACTAGTTAAAAAGTAAACAAGTCAAATGGGTTGAAACTTGAAAGTCGCCCAAAGTCTATATATGATGAATACAAGCTTTAGAATCAATTTTATTCCAAGAAACAAGTTTTTATTATGATTATATTGTTGTTCTAAAATCAAAAGTAAAGCTATCAAGTATTTTATAAAGTTAGAAAATTAATGTTTGTGGGTCAACCCAACTCGGCCCGTCCAGTTTCAACCCGTAGTAAGAAATGACCCGTTTCGACATGAACCCATCTCACACATTATCCAAGCTACCTGGCACACCCATCTTACCACCTCTAGTTTCAGTTTGGCAAATGAGGATGTTTGGTTTCTTGCAGATCTCTTGGGATGGCATTACCAGAACTGAATCATTTCACAGAAGCATCAATAGCAGCGTCAAGAATCTTCCATAGGATTGAACGAGTCCCAGAAATTGATGGTCAAGACAACAACGGACTTATACCCGATACCATTCATGGAAATATTGAATTTGAGAACATTGAATTTACATACCCTTCAAGGCCTAACTGCATTATTCTCAAAGATTTTAACCTCAAAATCGAAGCAGGAAGTACCATTGCTCTTGTGGGAGCAAGTGGAAGTGGCAAATCCACAGCTATCGCATTAGTTCAAAGGTTTTATAATGCAGATCGTGGGACTATTCGGGTCGATGGGTTGGATATCAAGAAACTGCAATTGAAATGGCTGAGAGCACAAATGGGACTCGTTAGTCAAGAGCATGCACTCTTTGGAACATCTATAAAAGAAAACATTATGTTTGGAAAGATTGATGCAACGATGGAGGAAGTAATCGTGGCTGCAACGGCTGCCAATGCTCATAACTTCATCAGGCAGCTTCCAGAGGGATATGAAACAAAGGTAAGCTCCTAACTTCTAAACAAATGTGTTTCAACGTGCTGATATTGTTCACATATAGATTAATAGATTCAAGTTTTCTTATCTCAATCAGCTTATTAGGTTAACTTAAAAAGTTTAGCTGAAAGGGAAGCGGTCAAATGGGTCAAATTGGTTGAAAGTCACCCAAAGTATATTCTTATAGATTAAAATCGTAATACTCTTTTTTACACATTGTTAACACATCACCCGTTCATATTAAAAAATGAACAAAAAGTATTTGTGAGTCAATCCAACCTGGCCCATTTCGACGTGTAACTAAAGAGAAACACTTTTGACCGGTTACCCAACCGACACATCTTGTTAAAACTCACCTGGTTTGAAAATCACCCAAACTCTTTTGAATGTGTACGATCTCCTAAACTGTTAAGTTAAAGAGTTTGTTATTAGTTTAATGTAATATTGGAATAACAATTACTGTATTAACTATTTATAAAATATTAAAAATTGACAAGAAAGTGTTTGTGGGTCAAGCCTAACTGTAAACATCCCAAGATCGTATTAGATATTGTCCGCTTTGGCCACTGCCCTCACGGTTTTCAAAACACGTCTAATAGGGAAGGTATCCAGCCCCTTATAAGGCGGCCTTCATTCACCTATCCAACCGATGTGGGATGTAACACTAACCTGGTCCATTTCCACTCATACTCTTGAACCGGAAGTGTTTTGAACTGTACCTAACCCATCCCATCTTACCACCTCTAGTGATGAGTTTCTTGATTTTAAAGGTTGGCGAAAGAGGAGCCCTTCTATCCGGGGGACAAAAACAGCGGATCGCCATTGCTAGAGCAATTATCAAGAACCCTGTGATTCTACTTCTTGATGAAGCTACAAGTGCGCTTGATTCGGAATCAGAAAAACTTGTTCAAACTGCTCTTGACCAAGCCTCTATGGGAAGAACAACAATGGTAAATCAAGGAATACTACTTTTCAATTTTACATTATGCACACTAACCATTTGGTTTCATGAACCTAAATCTTGATTCTTGACATAACAGGTGGTCGCACACAAGCTTGCCACCGTACGAAATGCAGATGTGATTGCTGTCATGAGTGATGGCACTGTTATTGAACAAGGTTCACATGCAGACTTGACAGATAGTAACACTGGTCATTATGCACGATTGGTAAAACTTCAAAGACAATTCAGTTCGTTCAATGAGCGTGAAACCAACACTCCAGTCACTGCAAAAAGCAGTGCTTCGAGATTAAGCACTTCCAAATCAAGCCCAGCAATATTTGATTCACCAACACCTTTCAATGTCCCACAATCTTTATCATCATTGAACCACCCTCCACCTTCATTTTCACGACTCCTTTCTTTAAACGCACCAGAATGGAGACAAGGGTTGATAGGCAGCCTTGCTGCAGTGGCTTTTGGAGCTGTACAACCGGTTTATGCGTTGACAGTTGGTGGAATGATATCAGCTTTTTTCGTAGCGAATCATGAAGAGATGAATTCCAGAATCCGAACTTATTCTATAATCTTCTGCTCACTTTCTATCATATCGATTCTGGTAAATCTTTTACAACATTACAATTTCGCATACATGGGTGAACAACTAACAAAGAGGATACGATTAAAGATGCTCGAGAAAATCTTGACTTTTGAAACTGCTTGGTTTGATGATGAACATAATGCTAGTGGCGCATTGTGTTCTAGGCTAAGTAACGAGGCTTCACTTGTTAAGTCTCTCGTAGCAGACCGAATGTCACTACTAATCCAAACGGGCTCAGGTGTGTTGATAGCCATGGTTATGGGTCTAATTGTGGCTTGGAAGTTAGCACTTGTTATGATCGCAGTTCAACCTCTTTCAATTCTTTGTTTCTATGCAAGAAAAGTATTGTTGTCTACAATGACAGCTAACTTCATAAAGTATCAGAATCAAAGCACTCAGATTGCCGTTGAGGCTGTTTATAATCACAGAATAGTGACCTCCTTTAATAGTTTAGAAATCGTTCTTCAGATTTTCGATAAGGCTCAAGACGGGCCAAGAAAGGAAGCAAGAAAGAAAGCATGGTTAGCTGGAATAGGCATCGGTTCGGCTCAAGGACTAACTTTTATCTGTTGGGCATTGGATTTTTGGTACGGTGGGAAGCTAGTAAATGCTGGAGAGATATCAGCCGGTGACGTTTTCAAGACTTTCTTTATATTGATCAGTACCGGAAAGGTTATAGCTGATGCAGGGAGCATGACTTCCGACATAGCGAAAGGCTCGACAGCAGTTGCTTCAGTCTTCTCCATTCTTGATCGCCAATCACTCATCTCGAGCAACATCCATGTAAGTAAATCTTTCTTGCGCTTTTTAGCCGAGCACCGCGAGTTCATATCACATTTTATCAAATTGTTTCTGTGCAATATTTTATCGAGCACGTTATTTCATCAAACACTTTTATTTTACAGGACGGAAGTGAAACCAGTGGAGTAAAGCTGGAAAAACTAAGTGGTGGAATAGAAATAAAGAAGGTCGATTTTGCATATCCAGGCAGGCCGGAAACCCCAATCTTAAGAGAATTTTGTTTAGAAGTGAAGCCAGGAACGAGCATTGGATTAGTCGGTAAAAGCGGGTGTGGGAAATCCACGGTAATCGCGTTGATCCAAAGATTCTACGACACAGATAGAGGTACGGTGAAGGTAGATCGGGTAGATATTCGAATGCTCAACATCGAATGGTACCGAAAGCATATGGCACTAGTTAGCCAAGAACCTGTTCTGTATTCGGGCACTATTCGTGACAATATCTTTTTTGGGAAGCCAGATGCATCCGAAAACGAGTTAATCGAGGCTGCAAAGGCCGCAAATGCTCATACTTTCATCTCGTAAGTATACCATTGAATATTTTAAATACGCGATAGAATATTGTATGTGTAATTAATTAATAGGATATAGTCAAACAACTTAAAATAAGCATACTAAACTAGGAATTTTTTTCTATTTTTTTGTTATTTATAGGTCACTTAAAGATGGATATGACACTGAATGCGGCGAAAGAGGTGTACAACTATCGGGAGGGCAGAAACAGCGGATAGCCATCGCTAGAGCGATCATTCGGGACCCAATAATACTATTATTGGACGAGGCTACAAGCGCCCTAGATGTTCAATCTGAGCAAGTCGTACAAGAGGCATTGGACCGGATTATGGTTGGAAGGACTACGGTCGTGGTAGCACATAGATTGAACACGATTCGAAACCTTGACTCGATTGCATTTGTTTCGGAAGGGAAAGTTGTTGAACAAGGGAGCTATAATCAACTTAAGAACAAGAAAGGGGCATTCTTCCAACTAGCTAATATTCAAAAAGCATAAGTTGTATCTAATAGCCAAATTATATGTATATATTATACATATATGTAGATTCGATAAGGAGTATCCTGGGACACACCTAAGAAGTGGTGTTTGTAATCGAGTAATCGTTGTTGGGTTGTACGATCTTCTTATGGTAAATTATAATGCAACCTCGAAGCCAGAGGCTCGGCGCTTTAAGTTTTTTCTGGCCTACCCAATCATCTCCATTCTCTTAGCGCTGGATGTTTTAACCGGATTCCGATGAAAAAGATGAAGAAAAAATTCGTCAGAAAGAGCCGTATAAATCCAACCAAAAATACCATACATGTACCAAATTTGAAAATTCAATAAATATATAGATATAAATAAATCAATAAATAAGTATATGGTATAATCGTGTACAAACTAAGAAATTCATTGACATTTTAAGTCTTTTTTTTTTTAATGGCATATATCCTACTTATACTCTTAAACTATCCCGAAGCCTAAGATTAAACCCAGAACTTTCGAACATACCTCAACTACCCCCCTCCATGTAAATAATGAGTCTTGAACCAAGTGGTTGATTTTAAAGTACTAAAAACTTAGGAATAGACCACAGCCCTATTGGCAACAAAAATTTTTTTCACAACTTTTATGCGAGAAGCCGTTTATTAAGATGAAGAGCCAAAGCTAATATGAAAGCATTATAAGCACTCATTCCACAAAAAATTTAAGTTTTCAATACATATACACTTTAAAGGATATTGTTTTTTTTACCTTACAACCTTTATAGAATTGTAAGATATGTTACAATAAAATAATAAACAACTTTTGTAATGGAAGCAAATGAGCAAATAGGTTGCTTGTTGACTCCAACTATTTGTTCATTTAGTTGTTGTTTTTTCCCCTCTTTTCATGCTTTTCGTTTCTTTTTAATCCAAGGTTTCACTTTCAACTTGATGATTTTATTCTTGGCGAGCGTGAGTATATATATTTGATTAAAATTGCAGCCATACCAAACAATTTTCTTTTATCATTATAAAAACAAACAAATTGCAAGATATATTAGTAAATAAAGATATAAACCCATGAGCTGTTATAGATAATTATGAAATAGATGTCCGAGATTTTTGAGTTTTATTAGAAGATTAGTTTCTTATAGAATATTGTTGTAACTATACGAACCCTCTAATTGATGATATTAACTATATACAATTTTTCTATTCTCTGTGTCTATATTATTCTTTTATTGTTCTTGTTTTACAACACGTTATTAGCAGAGTCTCGATAATCCAAGTTAATGTGAGTTTATAATTGTTAGAATTAGTACTTGTAATTACTGTAAAGAAATTACAATACAACGGAAACGAAAAGCAAAATACAATGCCAATAAAGAACAACAGAACAGAAACAAGAAAACCAAGCAGCAGCATTATCCCTGCACAAAAAACAGAAAAAACAAAATGCAATAACAATAAAGAACCGGGCTTGTGTTTGTGATGTGGATGAAGTAGCTATAAGCTACTTGGACAAGGTCAAAAAGGGGCCTTCACTTAAATGGGCATAACTTTTGC
>JAOEHQ010014997.1:0-15513 GCA_025447715.1 Asclepias incarnata
AAAATACTTGAAGATACTAATTTTTTCAGAATCATGATTTGTTAAAAGATGATCACAAATCAATACAAATGGATATCTAATGAAATATATAAAAAAATATATTATATTCTAAGTTCTCTATTCTTTTTAAAAGAATCATCTCATTTTTCGTTCAAATAGAAGAAAATTTGGAATCTAAACTTTAAAATTAGTTAAACTAATATGCAAAAGATCAACGTATAAATGGAACAAAAAAAGTAAAATACTAACATGCATAATCATAAAAAAAAAGGGGGCAAATATGGTAGAGTAAACAAAATTGATTTCATTTAGGGCATGTTTGGCATGGGGCTTTTAAAGGGTTTTTAGGAGCTTAAAGCCCCGAGTTTTTAAAAAGAAGTCCCTTCTAAAAAAATAACCCTGTTTGGATGTGAGATTGTGAAAAAAAGCCCCAGCCCTCAAAAGCTCCTAAAAGCCCCAAAAGGTCTTTAAAATAAAAGCTTGGGTAAGGAGAGTTGAAAAAAAAAGCCTCAGCCCCAATCCCAAGCTCCAGCCCCTAACCAAAGCCCCAGCTCCAAGCTTTTTTGCCAAACATACCCTTAATATAAAGTATTTATATAGATAGAAATTATATGTTCATTAATTACAATTAGCAAATGCCCTAGAGGCACTTAATAGCAAATCCCATATATTTTACATTCGATAAGAATACATTAATACAATTGATAGATTACTATTTAAATTTTAAAGATATTTACAGATTAAAAAGAGCGAGAGAGAGAGAGAAAGAGCTACTTATTCCATGTAGCATAACTATATATAGATGCATACGAAACTCATCAAATCACAAGAAAAGGAAAACAAGAAAACTTTATCTAAATTGTACTAGGCAATCAGGTATAACAAGATATGGAAAATTATGTTTGGACACATGTTATTTAAGATTTTAGATCTAAGTAAATTATAATGTAAGTCTTTTAAAGCATTTGAAATGAATAAAATATAATTGAACACATATAATTTCTATTCCTAAATTCGTCAGTGCCCGACAACAATTTGGACAAAATATAAAAACAAGAACAACCGAAGGTATCCTTTTATGTGAGATATTTATATATGCTTTAATATAACCCAAAACGCCAAAACCATACTTGTAGCTTGTATCACATATTATAAGAGCATCAGGTATGACGAGAGACTCTAAATCATCCAGAATGTCATCTCAGCAACACATCAGCTTTCACAATTTCTTCAATTTTGGGGCGTTATGAATGCAGAACGACGCAGAACGCAGAACATTACTTTTTAATTTTTGTATTTATTTTTATAAATTACATAAATTATTTTATAAACTTATTTTGTGTACTTTCCTTATTAAATATGTAATATTACTATATTAATTTGTTTTCATTTTTAGCATATATATAGCTATATAAAAGGCTAGCCTTTCCTAAAATAATATATATCGAAATATGGCCATAGTCAAATAGCTAGGGCTGTTTTGAAAATGTTTATTATTATAGGGGATTTTCTAAAAATTGAAATAATAAATAATAAAATAAAAGATAAACAAGTACTGTTTATCTTTTCTTCGTGAACAACAAAAGTAAAACCCATCATTAAAACAAAACTTTAACTTTGTTTTAGTTTTCGGGTGCTTCTTAAAAGTAACTTAGTATAATAATGATTTTTTGTTTTTGTTTTACTTGTAAAGGCTGGAAAGCAACTAAAAAAAGAAAGAAAGAAAAATTGGACGTCGACACTCGGTATTGGAATGCCTCACCACGAACCAAAAACGCTGATTGCGAAGACTGGTATGATGAGAGAGGGCGGCGCCGATTGCCACATAACGTTCGGGGTCAACATAGAATTACCATGCCCTATGCTCTAAGTAGAAGACAATAAAACAAAACATATTAATTGATTATTAAAGGCAGTGACTGGTGGTGATGACGGTAACGAGTAGTATAGGTTATTGATGTAAAGGCAATTGATGTAAAAATGAGTAGTTAGTTATTTTAGGGGTTAAGGGATAGATGTTGTAAAATAATTCATTAAGGCTATTTTTTAGTAGATCATGTTTGTTAGTTGTTAGATGTGTTAATTGTATAGGAACAAAAATGATACAAAAATCTATAATGCTTTATAAAGGATGAAATATAGTTTATAAATTAGGCTTCATATATAATGGGATGAGAAATGTTTTTTTTTTTTAATAAAATTTTACATAATTTAATATCTAAGCTTTATAAATAAGTTTATAAGTTAATGACATGTCAAATTAATAGATTTAACAAAAGATTTATCATTAGAGATGTAAGTTACATACTATTGTTAAAATTTGTAATGTAGTGTAATGTAATGACATAAAGTGGTTTCGTTTTATGTAAAATGGCTTTTTAAGCTATTGAATAAGTGCTTAGTTGGAAGTCATCTTATGGTAACGTACACTAGAATGTCCAATAGATGAGAATATGCCTGCCGTTTGTTCATTACAAAACAAAATGTTTTACTAACATTAGCTTTAGTTTTACCACATCAATACTTATTTTTTTCAATTACGTTTAGTTTCTCTAAAAATGCTACATTATTTTTGTCAAATGACTCATTTTATAGATTATGCACACGTGAAAAAAAAAAATATACTACATTAATTAGTTTTATCCTTGAAAAATGTCAATAACTCGTACCCAAAGATTTCAATAATAAGGGGGTCGTGAGTTCAAGTCTCGCATGTGACAAAAAAAAATTAAGGTTTCATGTTGGGCTAAAGATACTCTCACCTATGATGGGTTTGCTTTTCTGGGTGTTCTTCGGGTTTTGCATAAGAAGGAACAGATCCTCTCTTTTAACTTTAGTTTTGATCTAATTGAGATTCACATCAGATAGTAACAATTAATTGTATATATTCACAAAACATGTAAATGTTACTAGATGTAATTTTAACCTCCAACCAACCTTAAGAAATATAACCTCTCACGCACAAGACAAAAATCACAATCTCTATATATTCACTTCTCTGAAACCACTTTCTACTCACTAAATAACATCAACATTAATTCGATCATCTATAAGATAAAATGATGAAGCAATCTACTCTTATCTCCATCATTCTATTTTCCTTCTTTTCTACTACCTTATTAATATCTTCTATACATGCTTACTCTAGTAGTAATACACACGCAACTATGACGATCAACAGCTTTGAGAAGGGTGGGAGTGGGGGAGGGCCATCCGAGTGTGACGGCCATTACCATTCAGATGACACGCCCATCGTGGCATTGTCCTCTCGATGGTACGAACATGGTAAAAGATGTTTTAAGAATATCAATATTAACTATCAAGGCAGAAGTGTACAAGCAATGGTGGTTGACGAGTGTGACTCAAGCAGAGGGTGTAAAGATGATATCGTGGATGCATCTAAAGCTGTTTGGAATGCCCTTCAAGTCCCTAAAAGTCAATGGGGCGAAACAGGAGTTGATTGGTCAGATGCATAATCAATCAATGCATAAATACGTACAGGCAATATGGTTTTAAAACATGGGTTTAAAGTCTCACGAGTGTCTCATACTTGTAATAATTATGCATAAAGTGACCAATAACAATAAAAGGATTCGATAATTGATCAATAGATCTAATTCCACACAAACGTCCATCATGTATGAAAGACGATTGCACGGTTTTGTTTCTTTCTCGATTTCTCAATAAGTTCGGACCCACTTTTAGTATCTTGTTTTCTTAAAAATTGTAATAAATGTAATGTAATATCCACCCACAACGAAATAATATATTGCATATATATTTGAAGGGAGATAAAAGTGACTTCATTACAATGCTTCCAAATTGTCCAAGTAGTAGTCTTAATGTCTTATAATGGCGTCGAAACACATCTTCAACTTCGGCATATATGTTGAGTTTGTTGCAAACGATGACAACCAAAAACTATATATTATTTACAATAGCATATACCAAATTAAATTGGTACCGCCACCATGTGACCACATGAAACCACAAGATGAAGACTGCAAGGTCACATGTTCAAACATTGCCAAAGGCAAGTGTAGAAGTAAGGATGGTGCTTCACGTACCGGACATGAATTCTATGCGGTCAGTGTCGGCCCAAGCTTTTTAGTGGCCTTAAGCGAGATCAATTTTGGGGGCCTAGTTTATTAGCTTACAAAGTAAAGTAAACAAAGAAAGAAAAAAAAGGAGGGGTACCTGCGCTTGTGCTGCCTTCTGCTTGAGAGCTGTGTGAGATTTCTGTCGAGTGTTGATTATGGATTTTTTTAAAAAGAAGGCTGGAACTCTTATTTGGTAAAATATACAAAACATTAAGCCAAAATATACAAAACATTAAGCTCATTATGTAAAATATGAGGGCCTAGACTTTTAGGGGCCCAAAGCGGATGTTTAACCCAAATATGCCATTGGGCCGGCCCTGAGCACACAAGTAGACTTGTGATCCATTTGTTATGTAACCATCAATAACCCCTTAAACATACACGTACAAACTCGATACTCTTGTAACCAGGTTCTTGATTTTGTGCCGATATTAGAACATTTAACTATTTTAATTATTCTAAAATGATATTCATTTAACAAAAATGAAATAATTACTTTTAAGAAAACAATTACATTCTTTGATTGAGATATCCGATCATTATCACCCAAATTTTAATAAGAATTTGACCATTTAAAATCAAATTTTGTGGAAACCGATTATTATATAAAACCAACAATTATTAAAAACACAAATCTAAAAACCTTATCTTATGTCCTTTATTTGATTAAACTATTATTATTAAATAAATAAACTATACACCTTATTCAATCATTTATTAATAATAATAATAATAATAATAGTATATCACCTAAGATCCGACTACTTTACAAGAAGCAACCTGGATGCTGTTCTTGACTTCTTTCTTTCTTTCCATTTCTCTCTCTCACTCACACACACACAGAGTAGCCGCCACCATTCCCTTCCTTCCAATTCCATTCCATCAAATCAAAATATTAATAAAATTAAAATTCATTTCCATTCCCTTCTTTGTTTTTTTGTTTTTTTTTTCCATTCCTTTCATCCCAATTCTGAACTCCAATTCCTTTCCTTTCTTTCTATTTTTAATTTAAATTTTATCCTCACAAAAAATTATTATTATTTATAAAAAAATATATATTCAGAATACCTGTGGGTGGCTAGTGCTATTTGTTTTACATTTCACTCTTTTTAAACATTTTTTTTATTCATTTCCTCTCATTTCCTTTCATTTTATTTCTTCAAATTTAAACACAATTATTTATTTTCATGTTTATAGAAGAATCATCTGAATATGTTTGAGCTGATAATGTTCTAGAAGTGTATCCGGACACCAGTTTCAGTTTGGTCTGAAAAACATTGTCGTACCTCAAATTTCGGTACATTTTTGTTCATCTCTTTCTTAGTTGCTGTAATTGTTGTATATATATATATATATATATATATATATATATATGCATAGATAGATATAGATATAGATATACATTATTTTTGATATATTTTAGTATTAGATTTTGTAGTAGAAATGGAGACGGGTGGGAAATCAGTAGATGAAGTGTTGGAAGAGATAATGAGGATTCATAGATCGCTTCCAGAGCGGCCTGGAATCGAGGATGTTGAAGGTGCACAGATACTGATACGAAATCTAGAGACGGAAGAACAAGCGAAAATGGAAAGTATAGTTAGGCAAAAGAAACGAAAAGATGTACCTGAAGAACTGTTTAGTGTGTTGTTAGAGATGCAGAAGTGTTTAGTTCGGTTTCAGACCGAAGAACAGAAGAAGGAGGCTGTTAAATTGTTGGATCTTGAACATTACCACCAGGTTTTTGATGATTTGATTCAACGAGCTTCGAGTTGTTGTGGCTCGTCTAGTAAGGAGAGTAATGGTACATTAGCTGTTGCATCGACTTCGAGTAGTTCTTCTTTGAGTTATGTTTTGCCAAGTACGGTGAGTGTGGCTGCAAAGCCGGTTTCTAGCTTGTATAATGATAAAGAGAGTGTTGTTAAGAGTTCGGATTTGTTGGTTACTAGAGATGATAGCTATGTAAGCAAATCAAAGTCGATATTCAATGGGGACGGGATAAGAACAGGGTTTCAATCAAGTGATGTTTCAAGGCCTAAAATTGTGGATTCCACTTTAAAACCGGCTATTAATTCTGGTGAGTTTTGATAGTGGTTTGTTGTGTTATCGTGTATTAATGATTGTTGTTATGATCTTTTATTGTAAGTAACTGTTTCGATGGTTTAATGTTGTAGACCAAGATGGTGCAAAGTTGAATCTTATGAAGCTTGCGAGTTTGATTGAAGTGTCTGCAAAGAAAGGAACTAAAGATTTAAATCTTCAAAGTAAATTGATGGATCAAATTGAATGGCTTCCTGATTCAATAGGGAAGTTATCTACTTTGATCACATTGGATTTGTCAGAAAATGGGCTTGTTACGTTACCATCTTCCATTGCAGGCCTTTCATCATTGACGAAACTAGATTTGCATTCTAACAAAATCATTGAACTGCCAGAATCTTTGGGGGATCTTCTTAGTTTGATCTATCTTGATTTACGGGCAAACCAGTTGTCGTCCCTTCCAGCTAGCTTGAGTCGGTTGGTCCGTCTTCAAGAGCTTGATTTAAGCTCAAATAACCTTTCCGTGCTTCCTGAGTCAATCGGTTCACTTGTAAATTTACAAAAGCTTAACATTGAGACCAATGATATTGAAGAAATCCCACATATTATTGGTCAATGTGTATCGCTTAAAGAGCTTCTTGCAGACTATAACAAGCTTAAAGCTTTACCTGAAGCCGTAGGAAAACTTGAGTGCTTGGAAGTACTTTCTGTTCGCTACAATAACATAGGTAGGTTGCCAACCACCATGTCATCTCTGACAAAGTTAAAGGAGCTTAATGTAAGTTTTAATGAACTTGAATCGGTGCCTGAAAGCTTATGTTTTGCTACCACCCTTGTGAAAATCAATGTTAGCAACAACTTTGCTGACTTAAGATCCCTGCCGAGATCCATAGGGAACCTTGAGAATTTGGAAGAGTTGGATATGAGTAACAACCAAATAAGAGTCCTTCCAGATTCGTTTAGGATGTTATCAAAGTTACGAGTCTTGAAAACTGAAGGGAACCCATTGGAAGGACCACCACAAGACGTTCTTGACAAAGGCGCTCAGGTGAATTCTCGTTTTCATTATTTTGGATAATAAATAGTTGCCCAATTGTTTTAGATTCATGGCTGATGTATATGCTTTATGGTGTTCAGGCTGTTGTCATGTACTTGAATGAACTCCATGAAAAGAAGGATGAGAAGGTTCAGCCGGTCAAAAAGAAGAAATCTTGGGCTCAGAAGTTCTTTTCAATATCTAATAAACGCAAGCGGATCACATTGACTACATGAACACCTAATTGCATAGCTTCAACAAGTTCTCATTGTAAGTCCATATGTCCAGTTATCATTATTCATCTTTAAGTATATTTTCGTACCAAGATTCTGCAACTTCTTGTGGCTGCAAACTTGATTACTAATAAGAGTGAAAGCTTCACTTTAGAATTTATATTCGGACATTACTAGCTTTGAATATCAAGTTTGATTTGATTCGGTCACACTTTAGTTAGCCTACTCCACTGTTAGTTTAATACTTGAAGTCCAGTAAGTACATATGTGACCTATCTCGACCCAAACTAATCTTAAGAACATTGGCCAAAATGGATACTTATTGTAGCTCAATTATTTTTACTATTAGAAAGGAAAATAATAACACATGATTTCCACACATTTGCCCCAAATATGACATCAACCCGCAACCTTTTGGTTAGTGGGTCACCTTGATAACTGTCAGGTCGAAACCCTTTGGTTATTTGCAAAAGTTCTAGAGTGAGGCGAGTGTTCTATTTTGTAGCTGATTACTAATAAAAAATGAATTTTGCAAGAATATAAAAAATGTTATATATATATATATATATATATATTGTTATAGGCAAAAGATATTGACAGGAAATGAGAAAGAAGGTCATGAACATGTGGGATTGTGAACAATATTAGGCTGTATCATAAATAACTATTTTGGAGCTACAGCAAAGGGATCCATCACATGCTAATGCTTTTATCCAAATTCAGGAATGATGAGCTGTCCTGTGCTGGAACAAACCTAAGTTCTTGATGTGTTTAATCTTCAAAGACCAACTCATTCTTCCTTCAAGTAGGCTTTATAGATATACTTTTATACTATATTGTATCTTTGTTTTTTATATATCGTGAAAAACGACATTAGGTGATCAACAAGTCACTGGACAAAGTTCAATATACACGTACTATAAAATAAACTTCTGCGCAAGAGGCAAAGTGACTGTTATTGAATTTCTGCATTGACTTGTTGATCGTTTACCTGTTTTATTTATTTCATTTATTTGTTGTAAATCTGTAACGATGTATTTATCTGAACTTCACTTTTCTTTAAGAATGCAACACTCTTCTGTTTTGTTGTACCCATTATAGTTTCGCATGTTTCTATTTGGGGTTAGAATTTGCTATGTTGGTATATTTTAGTAGTTTTTAAGTTACACCCCGAAAACAGCTGGTAATGTTAGATCAGATACATAGACGAAAATCGTGTGAAGCATATGTCCAAAATAACATTATCTGCGTGGAAGCGGAAAATACAGGACTATGAAAAGGTTTGATTGGCACGTTTAAAATGAGAGTCTGTTAGGAGACAGAAACTTTATTGCTCCAACTTTTGTTGGCTTCTAACCTGCATATCCATGTGATCATGATCGGGTTGGGCCATGTCTATGACAGCTTCTTATGTATCGAAAATGTTCCCGTCATGAGAAGCCCATTCTCATGATATTATTAGATGGGGAAAAGGTATAGCTGTTGTGAAGTCAACAAATTGTTCGGTTGCTGTAAGCATCAAAACATCGTCGTGGTCATGTGGCAATGCCTAATGAACCGATTTTCAAACTCCTATAGACCACGTTCCCTTTCACTTTTTCAGAGTGTGAGAAATATACAAGTAGATTAGTGAAATTACATGTTTTAAACACTGATTAGAAAGAAGTGGTGCCAACTAATTAACTACTTTCACAAGTTCAATTATCTAACAGCTAACTAATTATACAACAGAAAACCAATCTTGCAAAATAGCCATGTAACTAAACTAATTATATAACAGAAAACCAATCTATGCAGGAAGGCCCTTTTGGCAAATGGCTAGTATACTCAACGTCCTTTACGCTTGTGCGTTTAGCGTAAGTATCTGTAATTCTAAAGTTGAAGGTCTGTAATTCTAAAACGACCCAGATGGTTATGAAATGTAAAAACGATCATGGCAATCCCTTAGCCATGATATCAAGAATTTATGCTTAAGAGAAACAATCACTGTACGGGATAAAGCCTGCACTTCAATTTCCTGCTTGACAAAATGATAGTAGTTTAGATGTAATTAGCCCTTGCATGTTGCACAAAGTCTCGGTAAATACAAGTACACCAGCCGAACTTACATTCTCACTAGCTTCACATTTTTCGCTGACAATTTGTTGTGTATAATCTTTAGCCACTAAAACCCGGGTCTCTTGAACATCATTACGGCAGCATCAAGTATCCTGATAATTTAGAGAAGTCAGGGCATGATTATAGTCGGTGAAATCCTCCAGAAATGAATCATAATCCAAGGACAGGTAAATAGTTGATTTTATTTTAGCATTTGGTAATCGGTTTTATTGCAGCCGGTATGATTAGTTATTCAAAACTAATTCAGATAATGAGAAAATGTAATCTGTTAGTCTGATTATTAGGAACTGATCAAAGTAAGATAATCTGTTCCTAAACTCAAGTCCAAACAACCCCTAAGAAGAGGGAAGTTCAAACTTGTACCCACAAAGACCTTCAGACGCACATAGCTTTGGGAAACCGTCGGCTAGACCTTCTGCAAAACTTGGTTGAGTTTGAACGCAAACTTTGACGGCCTCAAAAGGGCAAAGAGTCACATTAGCAATCGCTTCAGCAGATGCACTGCTCAAGAAAATGATTAGAATCTTGTTTTGGTCTTTTAAATTGTTGGAGTAAGATTTCTTTAGAAGTACTCATAAAGACTGAATCTACAAGCAACTTGAACACCATATCCAAAGAATTTCGCTGCCCACCCTCTACCGAAAGCGGAAAGAGCATCCTTTCTCAAAAGAGAGGTAAAACTTGAAGAAACGATATTAAACGTGACCGGATTCACCTAAAACCTCCTTATGACTATTTAAGAAAAGTTATCATGTATTTACCGGGCTTAAAACCTTTTACACAAAGAAAAGTTATCATGAAAGTTAGTATGCAGATTTTGGTAATCCACATTTATATAAGAAAGAACTATATGCATATATATGTAAAACATATCCATTCCATCTAGTTTATATGAAAGTGAAATTGTGACATCCAAACTCAACTTGTATCCAATTCTCATGAACTACACTCATATTCAAGAGCAAGAATATATCATTCAGGATGTGTGTTTTATGTAACGGTTTAGGAACCAAGAATGTCAATCGAAATGACAAATGTCGTTTGTTTAGAACTTAATCTGTAAATAATGACTTAACTAAAAAAGTCACAAAAGTATTGACTTACCAATTAAGTCACTACTTTTTAATATGTTTTTTTTATTAACACATAAAACAAACAACAATATTACTTAATTTACACAGATACTGTAATATTTATCTAAACATACACATTATCTAGGTAACACTTTTTTTTGGGTAAAAGGTTACCCCGATCGATAACATTTGTGCATCAACTACAAACAGGAGGTGATTTGCAGTTTTGCACATTGGAAAATAACAATGCGTACGCATAAGGTACAACACTGGCAATGCCTATGCATCAACCTTTTTTTTTTTTTTTTTTTTTTATAAATATTTCGTATATAAATCATTTCCATTTACAACTATCTAGAATAACAGGATACATATCCATGTAGATACAATATACATATCCGTGTATTCTTTCCGGACCATCAAAACTATTTATGGTCCGATCAAGTTACTAAATAAAAGACAACTATGTGTTACTTTTGAGTCATTAAAGGATATATAATTTTTTTTGTTGAACTTGAACAATTACATTTCAAAGAAATTGATTTTTATAACCAAATGTCAAATTTAAACAGAAAAACATTAAGACTAGTGGGATTTAAACCTGCGACCTCTAGTAAAGAAGTCTAGGTTATTACGAGACAATGTGTTTCGTCTCACCTTAATCAAACAAAATAGCTATTATTAATCGACTTCAGAAACTTCAGTACTAGGATTCTCATGTGAAGTATATTAATCTGTCATTGTAATCGATCAACTAAACATGAAAATAGCTTGCATAGAAAAGGAGTACAAACACATATATGTTATAACAGTTAGTTTGATATGCATCATACTCTACTTATCGCCATCCCCGTTGCCACTCCACAAGTTAAAGGCTCGTGGTTCTTACAACGACACATATAGACAAGAACCATACAATGATACAATTCGACAGTTGAATTTCCTGCCATCTGGTGGTCAATTTATGGTGTAATTAGCCCTTGCAGTTGCATTCTGCATAGGATTTTTGTAAAATACGAGCAGCCAGCCAAACCTTCATATGCCACCAGCTTCTCATTTATAGCTGATGATACTGTATTCGTTGTTTACAATCATCAACTGTTAAAATAACCGAGTCTCTAGAAGATAACCAATATTGGGTGGGATGAGCTATCTATCAGACTGTTAAGAACCCAGATATATCAATATATCATTACTATTCTACAAAAATAAGTAATCACTTATTTGGAGGGCTCTGAGCGTGATCATAGTTTGAGACGTCCCCACATAATGAAATATAAGCCTAGGAAAAACATGTTTCCCAATACCAGAAAATCGAGCAAACGATTGGTTCAAGGACCCCATTAGTAGCTTGCAAGAAGAGCCTGAAGCAGGGTGTTACTTTTGCACACTACGCTAACAAGAGTTTGATTGAGCAAGTTGAATCTTCGCTCCAGCAGCTTCCACATCGGTACTAATGTGTCCACTTGTTGGTCTGCAAAAATTAAAATTTAAAATCTGGTTAGTTTTACCTTGTACAAAAAGAAGAATATCTATCTCTATGTGACCTTCTTTCTAATTATATCCGGCATTGTTCTGTGTATCCATTATGATTATTTCCATCTGCTTCCGGTTCTTTGTTGTGTAAAGTGTAAACCAAGGCAACAAAATGAAAATGTTTGAACTTGAAGATCACAGAACTATTAAGAGCTATGAAAACTTTCAATAAGCTGTTAAATGTATTAACTTTTCGGATCATCGTGTTGCCAACAATCTATTGCAAGAACGGAATTTGGGACAGAACAATCTATTTTGCAGTTACATTCTGTAACTTGTCCAATATAACTCATTTTATGATGAATAATCTTCCATTTGCACATTCACAATACTTATCTTCTTAGAAAGGAGAAAATTTAACACTAAACTATTATCTAATATAACATATATATTCATCTTAAATAATCTAACTATATAAAATTCTTGAATCAAAGTGATAATAGTTTTAACTTACAAGCCACTTAACACCTTGATGGTGTCATAAAATAGCCACTGTAAAGTCACTACAGGCCCTACAAGCATGATCCTGATAGGAAGACTTCTAGTAAATAGATTCCGAAACCCAATTTTCTTCACAACCTGCTTACATGTCAAGAAACAACTAATCGAGTGATGCTATGATTAGGGTATTGAAGGATCAAACTAATGAATATTTACCGTTATCAGACTGCCCGCCTTTTTGTTATTAAGAGAAGCAACAATATTATCAGCAGGGTTTGAAATGATGCTCCCAATCGATCCAGCAGCATATCCAGCTAAACATGTAACCCCAAGTTGTTGTGTGATCGAACAATCTTCCTTTTTTGTTTTAATTGCATAACGGTATAGAAAATCCACCGAGTGCTCAAAGGTTGAAAACATTATCATAGAGACTGCCCAAAAGATTTAAGAAACGACATCAAGACTCGGCATAAGGGATTCTTTTAGTAACTATGATCATATAGAACAGGGGTGGAAATCTTTAAAATTTGGGTTTTTGATCTGATGTGGGTGAAATTACAAAAAAAAAATAGCAGGGGAACGGGTCATTAAAAGGCTAACACACGTTGAAAGTTAATCCAAAGTATATTTTGATGCATACAACGTCCTAAATCATTTTAATCAAAGACACTGATATTGTTTTAATAATCATAATTAACATTAAATATTCGTAAGCTTTTTAAGCAAAATGCCAAAAAAAACGTTTGTGGGTCAGCCCAACCCTGCCAAATTCAGCCTGCACTGAAAAGATAATCCATTTCAATTTGCACTTGCTTGACCCGTTAACCGATCCACCCACCTTGCCACCTATAATATAATCGTATATATCAAGATTGTCAACTGATTACATGGCAAGTTACGACCCCATAGTGGAATGATCCCTTTGTACAAGCTGCAAAATGATGATTAAAATTAGAGCTCCAATAGTATATAAAAAGTAAGAAGAGGGTAGTTGATATTTGTACCCGCGAAGACCTTCTGATGCATATAGTTTTGGAAAACCGTCGACTAGACCCTTTGCGAAACGTGGTTGAGATTGAACACGAACTTTAATGGCCTCAAAAGGGCACAGAGCCACATTAGCAATCACTTCAGCAGATGCACTACTCAAGAAAAATATTAGACTCTTGTTTTGGTCTTTTAAATTGTTTGAGTAAACTTTCTTGAAGTACTCATAAAGACCGAATCTGCAAGCGCCTTGAACACCATATCCATAGAATTTTCCTGTCCACCCTCTCTTGAAAGCCGAAAGCCCGCCTTCTTTCAACAGAGTGGAAAAGGTTGTAGCAATGCTATTATACTTGGCTGGATTTACCTAAACTCTCCAAACACAAAATGATCAATAAACTCGCTCTTTTTGAGCAGTAGTCTTCAATCATGTTTTACATTTGCCTTTGATTTGGATTGTGCTCACTATTTGTTAGTCCATCTAGTTTTTGGAATACGTCTATGGTTAATAACTAAGCATTTATGAATGTTTATGCGACAACCTCGTGACATAAAATTTACACTATAATTGCCACATCATCATGTTACTAGTGCATCAGGTTACCAAATGACCTAAATGATACACAAAATGAAGTTGTATGATACACAGAATTGCCTTTCAGTAACTGGTTATGAGACAAAATTAAATGGGTGTTTGCTTAGCTTATTTTGGCTTTATTTGCATTTGGTTTGTCGACCCGTTTTTGTGGCTTATTTTAGACTTACGATGACTTGTAAATAAGCCTACAAAACCGGGGCGGTACCGGGTATCGGGATGTTCCCTTCAATCTACTCCTTTTGCACAACATAAGTCAAACTCAAATAAGCAAATAAACTCCGATATTAAGCTAAGCCAAACAAGGGGTCACAATGCCCCATTCATTATTAATCCTTAACTAGTCTCTGTCAGCGACACATCAGAAAAATCAACCTCCAAACCAAGCAATAACTAATCCCTTACAACATCCCCCATCGACCCACCAAATCTCCAATTAAAAAAAATAATCATTTGCCTCAGCATAATGAAATAATGAATGGCCTCATAACAAGTCAATAACAAGTCAGCTCTAGTGGTGTTGGCTCGTTAATAACGAGCGCACAACAAGGGCGTTGTCAGTGCTCTTAAGTACGAAACAAAAGTGAAAGTACGTTTATCCGCTAACACATTAATAAAGAATCATAACTATAAAAACATATAGTAAAATAAAATAAAATAATAAATAAACCTGCATGTTGACTTTGAGAACATCAAGGGGAGTAATGACAAGATGTGTTGTGCCAGCACTAAGCATTCCTCCAATAGTGCAAATCCCATAATATTTTGGTGTAAATTCTTCACACAATTTCATATCTTTCTTATTGGTTGCTTCAAGTGATTTTGGTCTTTAAGCAATCTTAAAAAACAAGCATCTTTTGTTGCAGCGAAGCACTTTATTCGTGTGTTCTTTTTTTATGATCAAAAGAAAATGAAAAAAGTGGCTTACGAATTTGCTTTTTTAGTCTTAGCCCCTTGGTGTCCCAGAATATTGGAAACGGGTTTATATAGCGTTAACAGGTTTATATAGCGTTGTCGTTTATAACGGGATTGAGTATTATTGTTGTCGAAATTGTTTTGTTGTTGGGATGCATGATCACTAATCACCGTATTTTACAGGATAAAACTAGGTTAAAGGTATGCTAATGACAAAACGGACAGGATTTTTGTGTTCCCATTTTTCTAACACGACCAACGATGTCTTTTTTCTAATAAAATAAGGTTTGCCTGATTTTTGGGGAAAAATATAAAAAATGTAATAATAATAAGAATTAAAAAATGTAATAATAATAAGAATAAATTAAGGGGGCATGTACCCCGACCACCATTTATGTAATCCGACCACCCCTTTTGGAGCGACGGTCGCTCCTAAAGG